>JANAVB010033220.1:5568205-5608205 GCA_029216955.1 Iris pallida
ACAAATTGTCAGGACTGCAAGAGTTTAGGCATACATGATCAACCCTAGGATCTGTTAATCATGTTACAGCCCGTAGGCAGACAGTAAGTAGTACAAGCGCTAAACATTCTCGTCGGCTAAACGCTCAAAAGAATATTTTTACAAGGGATGGGAGAGCAAAATAAAACCCACTCATTGCCGGGATTCCTTCTAGTGTTCACCATCTGGCAGGAAGATTGGTAGATCCTCTGGGGCTGCTCCAAATTTGGCCACACAAAACTAGCTGGGTCAGACCCCAGAAAGCAAGTGCCACAAAGGGGCTTCACTTAAGAGCTAAAACCAGCAATCAGCACAAGATATAATAAAAGTAAGAACTGGAAATAAGGAAAATACACCAGGATGATATACGACGAGATAACCATGGAACTATTCAGATAACCAGGTTACAACCCGTAAACCAAACTAGGACCGGGGTTGTAACCCTTCGTCTGAACAGAACTTGGAACTCTCATCATTTATCGGTAAAATAAATACAAGCATTCTGGTCATTCAATAACCTGGAACAGGATCAGGGCAAGACTAAACTGGTTAGACTCCGTCCAATCTTTTACGGCCAAGCAAGAATTACGGCTTGATACTTTAACTAACGAGGGTTGTCACAAGCCTAATTACTAACAAGGTACAGTAAGATATTCCACAGCCACAAGCCCTGCAGACCATCCAGGTTACCCGGGTTAAAAGATTAGAGTTGAATTCAGGTGGGTACATCGTCCAGGAAACGAATGTACCCTTAGGTAGCTTGAAGGGTGCAACATGACAGTGTACTGAAATGCCCTACTCGACGACAGGCTACAGATCCCAAGGTGTGCCCAGGTAACGGGATTGCCTGTAGCTGGGAAATCTCGTCATGACTAATGTATTAATCTAGTTATTAGCCTTAGTCCATTTTAGTAGGTACTCCGACCGTGGTACTTAGGAGTCCCTGTCCTAGACATGATGTAAGACAGGACTGGTTTATTTATACAAACACAATCGTCCACGGTGTCCAGATTAATTACAGGTCATGTCATGTCAGGTAGCCGTCGCAACAGCTATTCGAGATAACCATGTCAGGTTATCATGCCAAGTGTACTTGTCAGGAGTGGCCCACGACGGGCCACTATCAGGTCATGTCAGGTTTTATGTCAGGAGTGCACCACCACGGGTCACTATCACGTCATGCTCAATTATCAATTCCAAATATCAAGTAAATTCGTGATTATCAAGTTCAGGACAAAAGGCGTAAGGATATAAAATGGACGTAAAAATATCTGAAAAAAGAATAAAGAGTACGCTATAGGAACCCAAGTTTACGCGTGTACTACTACGCTAGGCCAATTAAACCCGAGCGTAAACAGTACTACGCAGGCAAGAGCAAGGTAAGATAGCTTTACGCTAGCAAGGTGCATGCGAGGGGTTTTTACGCTAGTGGGATTGTACGTGCGTAAAACTCTCTGCAATTGAGATTCCATACGGGGAACACTTGAGCATAACTTTTACGCTAGCAAGGGTTGGCTCGGGTCAAGGGTTTACGCTGGCAAGGCTTCACGCTAGCAGGATTTTACGCTGGCGGGAGAGTCTCGAGCGTAAATCAGTCAGCGTAAGCAGAGCTCGATTTTAAGCTAGCTCGATTTTACGCTTGCGGGTAAGCCCCAGGCATAAAATTCCAGCAGCATAAAACGAGGTACGCTGTCACGCGATGCGTGTGCGTAAAAGGGAACTACGCTAACACATTAAGACGTGGGCGTAAAAGCTGAGGAATACGCTGGCACGCAATGCGTGGGCGTAAAAATCCATCTTCTCTATACGGTCAATGTAACCATGCGTTAAAGCTGATAAACTCCATTTCGGCCAGGACTTGGTGAAATCTGGCCATCCCAAGACCCAAACTTGTGTAAACATGAGGCCTACTCTATGGAACTCTTAGTTTTGAAAACAAGCCATTATAGTATATCAAACCAGAAAAATCCGAAAATAAAATAAACGTAGATCTGCATGAAGTGAGCCATGGAAGTTGAAAACACTAAGTACTAAAGGGACTTAGAATCGTATGGAGAAGAAAATGAAACAATAAAATGTGAGTTCCTCCATGAAGCAAGTTGCACTTGCCGGTGGGGTTAAGTGGAGCTCTACGTTGGATGGAGGAAGAAGAAGAAGAAGAATAATTGCTGAGTTATGAGGAGAGAGAAAGGTGGTTGGGATATAAATGGGGGCAAGTGGTGGTAGGTAGATGGTTTTCCTTTGGTTCATGATGAACCCAAAAGCAAACCGAACCAAGCCACACCGAACCAAGATAAACCAAGCCCAGGAGGAAATTAAGCAAGGAAATCATGCAATACAAGAATAAATACATACACGTATTCCAGAAATACGTAATACGAACCACAGGCATTACAACTCTACCCACCTTAAAAGAATTTCGTCCTCAGAATTTAATCAAGAGGCTAGAGGAGCAATGACAACTACATTAATCACAGGCAAGCTATAACTAGGCAGACAATTACTCATTCAAGCAAGGAATCGAAGGCATGAGGCATAAGAAGATATTATACCTCACGAGTCAAACAAGTCGGGATATCGCGATCGGATATCATCCTCACGCTCCCACGTTGACTCCCCAAAGTGATGACCCCAAGCAACTCGGACTAACTTGATAGTCTTATTCTTGAGGATCTTCTCTCTCCGGTCCAATATAGACACGGGCCTCTCCTCATACGAAAGGTTGGTACCAACAACCAATTCCGAATGATCCAGGATGTGGCTCGGGTCCGGATATACCGTCGTAATTGGGATACATGGAACACGTCATGTACCTCGCTTAGCGACGGTGGAAGAGCGAGACGATAGGATACATCTCCTACTCGCTCCAAAATGTCAAATGGTCCTATATACCTAGGACTAAGCTTGCCCCGTACGCCGAAATGAATGACGCCACGGTTAGGCGAAATCCACAGGAATACATGATCGCCGACCGAAAACTCGAGAGGGCGCCGATGAGAATCGGCCCAATGACGCTGGCGATCCTGGGTAACTCGTAGATGATCTCTGACCCTCCTGACCACCTCAACCGTCTGGGCAATCATTTCTGGACCGAGCATCTATCTTTCTCCAACATCATCCCAGGCTAGCGGGATCTGCACTTCTTACCATAAAGTACCTCGAACGGTGCCATCTGGATACTAGCTTGGAAACATTATTGTACGAGAACTCCACCAGGTACAGGTAATCTTCCCAAGAACCTCCGAAGTCAAGTGTACAAGATCGCAACATATCATCAAGGGTCTGGATCGTACGCTCCGACTGGCCATCTGTCTGCGGGTGATATGCTGAACTGAACTGGAGATGAGTTCCCAAACTCTTTTGCAAGCTATGCCAAAGTGCGACGTAAATCTTGAATCTCGGTCCGAGGTGATATTGACTGGCACACCGTGTAATCTGACAATCTGCCTGAGGTACATCTCTGCCAACTGAGCCGTCGACTGACCAACTCTGAATAGAAAAAGTGAGTCACTTTCGTGAGCCGATCAAGTATAACCCAGATAGAATCTCTACCAGCTGGGGATCTAGGTAGTCCAGTCACAAAATCCATGGTCACATGCTCCCACTTCCATTCTGGAATCGGCAAGGGCTGAAGAAGTCCAGTCGGTCTCTGATGTTCGGCTTTAACTTGTTGGCAAACCAAACACCGAGAGACAAACCGAGCTATCTTCTGCTTTATGCCATTCCACTAGAAATGCTGCCGGATATCACGGTACATCTTCGTACTGCCGGGATAGATGGAATACTGCGAACTGTGCGCTTCTGACATGATCTCCTGCCGGATATCTCCGCTGGATACACAAAGACGCTTACCATATCGAAGTGTACCATCCTCATGAATACATAACTCTGGCGTTCGTCCTGCCTCACACTCTGCTCTGAGTCACTGAAGCTTGGAATCTGCCGACTGCGCCATCCGGATCCTCTCGACTATAGTGGACTGAACTTGTATGCTGGCCATCAATGCCACACTGGAAGGGAGGACAACTTCGATACCCATCTTCTGAAGATCGGCTAACAGCTTTGGTTGTGCTGTTAGGAAATAAGCTTCGGCTCTCCTGCTCAATGCATCTGCTACAACGTTGGCCTTCCCAGGATGATACTGCAGGTTGACTTCATAATCCACAAGTAGCTCTAGCCATCTCCTCTGACGCATGTTAAGATCCTTCTGGGTGAAAACATACTTCAGGCTCTTATGGTCGGTAAAAATCTCCACCCTGTCTCCATACAAGTAGTGCCTCCACAACTTAAGTGCAAACACCACTGCTGCCAGCTCCAAGTCATGGGTTCGGTAATTCCTCTCATGATCACGAAGTTGTCGTGACGCATAAGCTATTACCTTCCCATGCTGCATCAGAACACATCCTAAACCTCTGCCTGAAGTATCACAGTATACTGAAATCCTCATGTTCCATCTGGAAGCGTAAGAATGGCAGCTGTTATCAAGCCTCGCTTCAACTGCTCAAAAGAAGTCTGACACTCTGCTGTCCAAGCAAACTGCGCATCCTTGTGGGTCAACTGCGTTAATGGCACTGAAATTCGAGCAAAATTCGAAACAAACTGCCGGTAGTAGCCGGCCAATCCAAGAAAACTACGAACCTCTGCAACTGTGTTGGGCACTGGCCATGACTCAATAGCTACAATCTTCTGGGGATCCACTTCTACTCCTCCTCGAGTGATGATATGACCCAAGTACGAAATGCGATCGAGCCAGAACTCGTATTTACTGAACTTGGCATATAACTGGTGCTCTCTGAGGATCTGAAGAACTATACGGAGATGCTACTCATGCTCCGCCTCACTCTTGCTGTAGACCAGAATGTCATCCAAGAACACAATCACAAACTGATCCAAGTAAGGCATGAAGATGCGATTCATGAGGTCCATGAATACTGCCGGCCATTGGTCGCTCCAAAAGGCATAACAAGGAACTCCCAATGCCCATATCTAGATCTAAAAGCTGTCTTCGGGATGTCCTGCTCTCTGACTCTGATCTGATGATATCCTGAGCGCAAGTCGATCTTCGAAAATACTGATGCCCCTTTGAGTTGATCAAACAAGTCATCTATCCTCGGGAGAGGATATCTGTTCTTGATTGTCACTGAGTTCAAGGTACGATAATCAACACATAACCTGGATGTACTATCCTTCTTTTTCACAAGAAGCATCGAGGCTCCCCAAGGCGATCCACTAGCACGAATGAATCCCTTGGTTCTGAGTTCTTTAATCATCTTGTACAATATCTCCAACTCTGACGGCGCCATCCTGTAGACTCTCTCTGACACTGGAGCTGTCCCGGGAATCAAGTCTATAGTGAACTCGATCTCCCGCTCCGGAGGCATACCTGGAAGTTCTTCTGGAAAAACATCTGGAAACTCCTCGACTATCCTGGGCAACTGAACTGCCGCTACTGCCATCCGCAATACTGAAGGAGATGACTCAACTTCGCCTCGGAAGAAAGAAAACTCTGGCTCGCCTGGAATGCTAAAAACAACCCTGCCAATGTGGCAGTCTATCCTAGCATAGTGGTTCCTCAACCAATCCATCCCTAGGACCACATCATAATCGGCCATCGGGAACTCTATCAATCTAGCGGGGAATTCTCTACCGCTAACTATCTGACACGAAGAAAATACTCTATCTACTCCCACAAGTCCGTTACCAGTAAGTATATTAAGCCTTACTGATAATGACTCGGGCTCCAATCCTACCCGTGTCGTGAATCGTGCAGACATAAATGAATGCGATACACCAGAATCAAATAAAGCTGAAGCTGGAAAGGAGTTGACGAGAATAGTACCTGCCACTACCTCTCCTGGTGCCAATTCTTCCTCCATGGTCATCACCATAGCCTGACCGTGCCCTCGGGGTGCTGGTCCCCTCGGCTGAAATCCTCGCTGCCTGCTCTGACTCTGGGCTTGGACTTGTGCATACTGCTGGGGGTTCTGCTGCTGGAACACTTGGGTCTGAGGCGGCAAGGGCCTCGGCAATGGATACTGCTACTGCTGGACAGGAGCTGGTCCTCTCACCGAAGAGCTAGAAAGGTTGGACGATGATGAACCACCCCTATTCGGGCAGGATCCAACCCTATGGTCTGGTGCTCCACAAGCCAGATACAATCCCTGTGTCCTGCACATTCTGCCACCACATGGCCTGGCTTCCCACAATGAGAACAACCTACTGCGGAAGATTGCTTCTACTTCTGCTGCTGAGGGTGCGTCGGAGTTGAATGCTGAACCGACGTTACTGAGGCCGCTCGCCTCGGAGCTCCAATAGTCAAAGCCCTGGCTGCCGGGGCCGATGCTGAAGACTGATTCATCTGGCCGTGAGATCTCTTCCGACCTCCGGCCCTATCCACAATCCTCTGGGAGGTATACTCATGCCTCCGGGCTGCTCTCAAGACTGCATCAAAAGTCTGATGCTCAAACTGCTCAACTGCCAACAAGATCTCCAGGTAAAGTCCCTGCTGGAACCGCTGGGCTCTATCATACTCGGTTGCCACCAAAGTGGGAGCAAACCGACTGAGTCTGGAAAACTCGACCGTATATCCGTCGACCGTCCTGTCTCCTTGCTTCAGATTGGTAAACCTCGTCTGCAGATCATACCGAGCCACGGCATCGAAATACTTGGTCTGGAATCTCTCTCTGAATACTGCCCAAGCAATGGGTGCTGCTAATCCAACGGCCTGCGCTGTCCACCAGCTGCGGGCAAGATCTAACAACTGCAGGCGCACAACGGCCACCTTCTCGTTCTCTGGGGTCCTGGCTGCTTCTAGAATCACCTCCGTGTCCTGAAGCCATGCATCTGCCGCGATAGCATCTTCACTACCGTCGAAGAATGGAGGGTTCAAGCGCTTGAAGCTGTTGGCCGTGCTGTTACCCTGATGACCACCCCGGGTCAAAGCATCCGTCACTGCCTGGTGCAAGGCATCTCCACGCCGGTCTTGGGAAGCTATCAAGGTCCTCACGAGTCCTACCAAAGTGCCGTCATCATGTTCTACAGGTTGAACTGGCTGGACTGGTGGCTCTCCGCCAGAAGGCACGACTCTAGAGGCTACTCGGAATGCTGGGCTTGATCTCCAGGTTGCTGCTGGTCCGCGGGAGGTGCTCCGCCTTGCTGGTCGGTAGGACCACGAACAATGCCGCTGAAGAAGACGACATAGGGAACAATAAGGAAGGGCCAGGACAGATCAACGATACAAGCATATGATCAGGACAAGAATCCAGGGATTCAGAAGATGACAGAGATCAACGAATACTGATTGAGACATCTATTCGGCAAACCCTCATATATCTTGATTTACAAGTCCTGTATGGGCCACCACTTAAACCATGTCACGCCCCAGAACCAGAATACTGGAGAGCGGGGCAGACATAGCCAGCTACATATATGAAATGGAATCCATCTCGCTATATGGTCACGGCTGTCTAGATACATGAGGGTTTATCTACAAGCCAACAGTCTCTTAAGGTCTTGAACAAGCCTAGTGTCTCAATCACAAGCAAGTAAGTAAAAGTCACAAGATGTATGATCATTAAATATACAATAGTAAGGCATCCCAAACATTACATATTCAGTTGATCATGAAGCTATCGTTACAAAATGTTAGGACTAGCAAGAGTTTAGTCATACATGATCAACCCTAGGATCTGTTAATCATGTTACAGCCCGTAGGCAGACAGTAAGTAAGTGCAATCGAGCTAAACAGGTGCTCGTCGGCTAAACGCCTCAAAAGAATATTTTTACAAGGGAGTGGGAGAGCAAAATAAAACCCACTCGTTGCCGGGATTCCTTCTAGTGTTCACCATCTGGCAGGAAGATTGGTAGATCCTCTGGGCTGCTCTGAAATCTGGCCACATAAAACCAGCTGGGTCAGACCCCAGAAAGAGCAAGTGCCACAAAGGGGCTTCACTTAAGAGCTAAAACCAGCAATCAGCACAAGATATAAATAAAAGTAAGAACTGGAAATAAGGAAAATACACCAGGATGATATACGACGAGATAACCATGGAACTATTCAGATAACCAGGTTACAACCCTAAACCAAACAAGGATCGGGGTTGTAACCCTTCGTCTGAACAGAACTTGGAACTCTCATCATTTATCGGTAAAATAAATACAAGCATTCTGGTCATTCAATAACCTGGAACAGGATCAGGGCAAGACTAGACTGGTTAGACTCCGTCCAATCATTTCACGGCCAAGCAAGAATTACGGCTTGATACTTTAACTAACTAGGGTTGTCACAAGCCTAATTACTAACAATGCAGTAAGATTATTCCATAGCCACAAGCCCTGCAGACCATCCAGGTTACCCGGGTTAAAAGATTAGAGTTGAATTCAGGTGGGTACATCGTCCAGGAAACGAATGTACCCTTAGGTAGCTTGAAGGGTACAACACATGACAGTGTGCTGGAAATGTGCCCTACTCGACGACAGGCTACAGATCCCAAGGCATGCCCAGGTAACGGGATTGTCTGTAGCTGGGAAATCTCGTCATGACTAATGTATTAATCTAGTTATTAGCCTTAGTCCATTTTAGTAGGTACTCCTGACCGTGGTACTCAGGAGTCCCTGTCCTAGACATGATGCAAGACAGGACTGGTTTATTTATACAAACACAATCGCCCACGGTGTCCAGATTAATTATACAGGTCATGTCATGTCAGGTAGCCGTCACAACAGCTATTCGAGATAACCATGTCAGGTTATCATGCCAAGTGTACTTGTCAGGAGTGCGCCACGACGGGCCACTATCAGGTCATGTCAGGTTATTATGTCAGGAGTGCACCACTACGGGTCACTATCATGTCATGCTCAATTATCAATTCCAAACATATCAAGTAAATTCGTGATTATCAAGTTCAGGACAAAAGGCGTAAGGATATAAAATGGACGTAAAAATATCTGAAAAAAGAATAAAGAGTACGCTATAGGAACCCAAGTTTATGCGTGTACTACTATGCTAGGCCAATTAAACCCGAGCGTAAACAGTACTATGCAGGCAAGAGCAAGGTAAGATAGCTTTACGCTAGCAAGATGCATGCGGGGGGTTTTTACGCTAGTGGGATTGTACGTGCGTAAAACTCTCTGCAATTGAGATTCCATACGAGGAACACTTTAGCATAACTTTTACGCTAGCAAGGGTTGGCTCGGGTCAAGGGTTTACGCTGGCAAGGCTTCACGCTAGCAGGATTTTACGCTGGCGGAGAGTCTCGAGCGTAAAATCAGTCAGCGTAAGCAGAGCTCGATTTTACGCTAGCTCGATTTTACGCTTGCGGGTAAGCCCCGGGCATAAAATTCCAGCAGCGTAAAACGAGGTACGCTGTCATGCGATGCGTGTGCGTAAAAGGGACTACGCTAACACGTTAAGACGTGGGCGTAAAAGCTGAGGAATACGCTGGCACGCAATGCGTGGGCGTAAAAATCCATCTTCTCCACACGGTCAATGCAACCATGCGTAAAAGCTGATAAACTCCATTTCGGCCAGGACTTGGTAAAATCTGGCCATCCCAAGACCCAAACTTGTGTAAAATCATGAGGCCTACTCCATGGAACTCCTAGTTTTCGAAAACAAGCCATTATAGTAGATCAAACCAAGAAAATCTGAAAAAATAAATATAGATCTGCATGAAGTGAGCCATGGAAGTTGAAAACACTAAGTACTAAAGGGACTTAGAATCGTATGGAGAAGAAAATGAAACAATAAAATGTGAGTTCCTCCATGAAGCAAGTTGCACTTGCCGGTGGGGTTAAGTGGAGCTCTACGCTGGATGGAGGAAGAAGAAGAAGAAGAATAATTGTGAGTTATGAGGAGAGAGAAAGGTGGTTGGGATATAAATGGGGGTAAGTGGTGGTAGGTAGATGGTTTTCCTTTGGTTCATGATGAACCCAAAAGCAAACGGAACCAAGCCACACCGAACCAAGATAAACCAAACCCAGGGAGGAAATTAAGCAAGGAAATCATGCAATACAAGAATAAATACGTACACGTATTCCAGAAATACGTAATACGAACCACAGGCATTACACACGCTCCACCAATGCTTCAAGTATATCGACAAACACGGCTTCGTAAGGACAAAATTTGCTGATATCGATCCCTTCAAAGGGGTCGAATCCTACTACTCAGACTCCTGCCTGTACGAAAAGTCGAAAAGGCACCTTGGTGAAGGAGATGGGCAAACTCGTACCGAGACGGCCACAGGATCAGAAGAACCTCTGATGATCCACCCAAGCTTGCAAACCTGGCAAGTCTGCACCCCTTACCGCCACTCTGCGTAAGGACGCAATCAGCCTCTCGGCACAAGAAGAGCAAATGATAATCCGACTGCCAAGGTCTGGCCAAGTGCCAAGACCCTCAACGGAGCTATGACAATCAGGCTGCCAAGAGTCGGCCAGTCACAAATGGAGAAGCTCAATCCCCCGACAAGCCAATGACGATACGCCTTCCCAAGAAGGGTCGTCACCCCGATGTAAGGCCTAGAACTTCTAGCGAACCAACCACTCCCCGCCCAGCATCGAGCACCAGACTGGGGGTCACTAGTCTGCCAACCACGCTCTGCTCCACCAGCTGAACCCTTGACGATCAAGCTACCGAGGTCGTCCTCTCAGTCTTCATTTATACAGGGGGTAGCCGAAGAGGAACCGGAGCTAGCCAAGTATGTGGCTGCCCACGCTGATGTTTCCTCCGAGATGATGTAATCCCGCTAGAAAAGATACCTTACTTCATCAATAAAGGGCTATCTTTGAACTACCTCGAGCTTAATAAGCTTTGTACAATGTATGCTATGGAACACGGTATAGGTACTCACCTACACACACAGGTGACAAATGTGTACACCGCAATCCAGCTTACTCCTGTGGAAGATGCTTACCGCATAATCGAAGGAGGGGACCATCCAATCATCTTCGGCCGGAAGGACGATCCGCATCCCTTCACCATAGAAGAAGTCGACCTTGAATCAGATGCCGGAAGACTGCCTCTGTATCTTTATAGCCCCCAATCCAAATATCTCATGCAAAAATAGGGGTATGATCTGGAGACGATGCCAGGCTTGAACTACGGTACTGGACGACGATTACCTTTGAAGCCAGCGGTCCCGGCTGGCAAACCACGTGACTACTATAGCAAGACTCGATGTGGGTTAGGGTATGTTACACCCACGATGACCCCTGAGAGTTCAGATGAAGTATGTGACTGGCATTCACATTCAACCGGGTCACCAACTTCTGACTCAGATACCAGCATCGGAGATGTATTCAGACAAGTCCTGTCAGTCAACATGGCATTCGTCGACGCTTATGAAGAAGATGAAGATATTCCTGAAATCCTTGAGCTAGAGCCGTAGGCCCAACAGTTGGATGCACAATGGAAAAGCGGTTCGAACTGAGAGAACCCCTACTGAAGATGAGGTTATACAAGTGGATCTCAGTAGCGAATCTTCTTCAAAACCAATCTTCGTCAATAAAAGCCTAACAGACGAAGAGCGAAAATCGCTACTGGAACTTGTCAAAGAATATTGATGTGTTCACCTGGAGCTATGAAGACATACCGGGGTTAAATCCCGATATTGCTCTTCACAAACTCAACATTCGGCCGGATGCAAAGCCAGTCAAGCAACAACAGCGACGCTTCCGCCCGGGCATCATGGATACGATAGAAGTCAAAGTCAACAAACTAATAGCCAGCGGCTTCATTCGTGAGGAACAACATCCGAATTGGGTCGCCAAATAGTACCAGTCCTCAAGAAGAATGGAAAGATTCGAATCTGTATCGACTTCCGCAATCTGAACGAGGCATGCCCCAAAGATGAATTCTCCCTCCCTATCACAGACATCATGATTGACAACACATGTGGCTTCGAACGTATGTCATTTATGGATGGCTTCTCAGGGTACAACCAAATTAAGATATCTCCTAATAACGAAAAGTATACATCATTCCGAACACCGATTGGCACATACTGTTACAGTCATGCCTTTCGGTTTGAAGAATGCCGGCACCACATATCAAAGAGCCATGAGTATCATCTTTAGAGACCACTTATGCAAGACAGTAGAGTGCTATGTTGATGACATCGCCGTCAATAGTCGCTGTAAGGGAGACCATCTCCAGGATCTGAGGACGGTATTCGACCTGATACGAGCGCACAATCTGAAGATAATCCCACAAAATCCTTTCTGGGCGTATCCAGTGGGAATTCTTGGGTTTCATCATCACCGCCCAGGGTATCCATGTAGACCCTGAGAAGACAAAGGCAATTATGGAAATGGGTCCCCGAGTAATCTCTGCGAACTCCAAGGCCTCCAAGGGAGGCTAGCTTACATCAGGAGGTTCATTTCTAACCTCTTCGGGCGATGTCGACCATTCACCCATCTCATGAAAAAGGCTTCTCATTCGTATGGGACGAAGAATGTCAGCGCGCCTTCAACAGCATTAAAGAATATTTATCGAACCCTCCAGTCCTGGTGGCCTCGGTTGCTGGAAAACCATTTCTGCTCTACGTACGAGCAATGAAATTCCCTCGGGCTCTGCTGGCACAAAACAATGATGCAGGCCATGAGCAAGCCATATTTACCTCAGTCGAATGATGATTGGGCCAGAGCACCGATATACCGCTGTGGAGAAGGAATACCTCGCCTGGTGTTCGCCATTCAGAAGATATGGTACTATGTCACTGGACAAACCATAAATGTGATATCACGAGTCAACCCTCTCAGGGTCCTCATGACTAAACCTGGGGCACTCAGCTCTCGCCGCTATATGGACAATATTGTTGTCCCCCTATCATATGATCTTCATCCACAAAAGGCTGTTAAAGGTCAAGCCTGGCAGACTTTTTAGCAGCCCACCCGGGCTCAGTCGTCTAGAATATATGAAGAAATCCCAGATGAGGTCGTCGACTCGCATGCAATCTCTCACGATGATATATGGCAAATGTTCTTCGACGGTGCTTCAAAAACTGGACCCAAGGGCAACATCGTCGTCGGAGTCGAGGTGGTGCTGGTTTCTCCTTCCGGATTGGTGATCAATCGTGCTTACTCTCTCACAGAACCCTGCTCTAATAATGTGGTCGAGTACAACACCTTGGTCATTGGCCTCCAACTTGCAAGAGAGCTGGGGTAGAATATCTTGAAGCATACGGCGATTCTCAGTTAATCGTCAATCAGATCCGGGGCTCATACGAAGTCCGCCACGAAGACATGATCCCCTATCACCAAATAGCGATCGATATCATCTCGTCGTTCGAGGGGTTCTTCATCGAGCACGTTCCCAGACTCCGAAATATCAAAGTCGATGCCTTAGCAGGCCTGGCCGCTTCCCTAGTGCCAAATCATACTCATCAATCAGTAGATGTGATAGGCCATGAACTGATCTGCCCCAATAACAACGTTCAATTCGTGGCGAGTTATTCCGCTCAGACGATCGACGATGTCCCAGATTGGAGACAACCATTTATTGACTTCGTCGTCTACGATATCCTGCCCGAGAACCCAAAGGAAGCCACCTCCATCAGATGGCGTTCTCTCAGATTCTTCTACGATACAGAGACAAAATGCTGTATCGCCGATCCTATGATGGATTATTGCTTCGGTGTCTGTCAAATACAGAAGCCAAAGAAGCCGTACGTGAAGCTCATGACGGTATATGTGGGGCCCATCAGCCTTACCTTAAATTGCAAGACCATTTTCGCCGAATGGGCTACTACTGGCCCACGATGGTAGCAGATGCGATAGACCATACGAGAAAGTGCAAAGCCTGCCAAGTCCACACGGACTTCATTCACCAACCATCCGAATTTCTACATCCGAAAGTGGCGTCCTGGACGTTCGAAGCATGGAGAATGGATATCATCGGTCTAATCACTCCACCTTCCTCCCGAGGACATCGCTTCATACTCGCAATCACAGATTACTTCTCCAAATGGACGGAAGCTGTCCCGCTTGCAGAAGTAAAGACTTCAAACGTGATCAGCTTCCTCAAGCATCACGTTATCTATCGCTTTGGATTGCCCCGAAGGATCATCCACGATAATGGTTCGCAGTTTGCAAGCCATGCCTTCTATCGGTTCTGCGACAAGCACCGCATCTAGAATATCGCTTCGATGCCATACAATCCAGTAGCGAACGGGTTGGCAGAAGCATTCAACAAAACAATCATCAAACTACTCAAGAAGTTCGTATCGTCCAATAAACGCAACTGGAACGAGAAGCTTGGTGAATGCTTATGGGCGTACTGTATCATAGTCCGAACGGCCACAGGGAACACACCATTCTCCCTGGTGTACGGGAGTGAGGCAGTTCTCCTATTGGAGACTCAAATATCCTCACTCCGCGTTGCCCTCACTTATCAATTAACGACGGATGATAACTACCGACGCCGACTATAAGAGTTAGAGACCTTAGATGAAAAGTGCCTCTTGGCTCAGCAAAGAATCGAGCTATACCAAGCACGCATCTCTGAAGCCTTCAACAAGAAGGTTAAAATCAGAACATTCCAAGTGGGCGATCTCATTCTGGCAGTCCGGAGGCCGATGGTCATGACTCACAAGACGCTGGCAAGTTCCAGCCAAAATGGGAAGGTCCATTCATCATTGAGGCTGTATTCTCCAACGGTGCTTACCGCTCGCAAAACAAAATGGAGACTTGCTCATGTTGCCCGTCAACGACAAGTTCCTGAAGAAATATTATGTCTAAACATAACATTCCAGATTATCGAGTCATGTACCCGCTGGTGTCGCTGAACTCACACCCACAACATTCCAGATTATCGAATCATGTACCCGCTGGTGCCGCTGAACTCACTTTCACAATATTCTAAATTATCGAGTCATGTACCCGCTGGTGCCTCTGAACTCACATTCCGGTCACTCTTTCAGATAGTAAGTCATGTATGACCATACCTCTAAACTTTCTTCCTGGAAGAGATCCTCCCTCATGATCCACTACCCGTACTCCCAGTGCACAAAAAGGGTAACTGATCCACAAATTTCCCAAACGGCCATGTTTTTATTACCTCTGAGTCATTTTACTTCCGCCAAAAATAAATCATCCCTTACATAGAACTTCCATATCCTCATTACCTCTGAGTCGTTCTATGTACCCTCCTTCATTGAGCCCACTCCTACCATGTCCTCATTACCTCTGAGTGGGAAGGCTCCGTCGAAGAAACCTTCATGCTTGCCATGTCCTCATTACCTTGAGTAAGTATGATGATTCCTCTTTCGACATATCTGTACCCACAACCGAATATGCCAAGGATAATAGGTCCACAAATATTCCCCGCTGAGTCCACTCCTGCCATGTCCTTATTACCTCTAAGTAGGAAGACTCCGGTAAAACCTCGTACTTACCATGTCCTCATTACCTCTGAGTAAGTATGTCGGTCCTCTCTCGTCTTATTATCCGTACCCTGAACCAGGGTACGCCAAGGGTAATAGGTCCACAAATGTCCTCTGTTGACCACAAATATCCTCCGTTGAGTCCACTCCTGCCATGTCCTCATTACCTCTGAGTAGGAAGACTCTACGGTAAAACCCTCATACTTGACATGTCCTCATTACCTCTGAGTAAGTGTGTTGGTTCCCCTCCATCTTATTATCCGTATCCTAAGTCGGGGTACGCCAAGGAATAGGCCCACAAATGTCCTTTGCTAAGTCTCTTAGTACAGGCCCACCATTCCTCATCATGCCCCGGGAGCCCAGCTGCTCCATGGCATTCTATCTCCCGATTCCCCGAACACCCACGACCACCTTGTCGTGGAACTGTTCTAGGTATCCCCAATGTAACACCCAGTTTTCCAGATGAGGGTAATTTTGAAATTTTGTAATAATAATTATTAATTATGATATTTGATTCACATTATGATTTTAGTGATTTTTTAATAATTTTAAACTATTTAAAAATTGGTTTAAGTTATGACTTGTGATTTTGATGTGCTGCTAGTGAACTTGAGAGACTGTATGACCTAGAGCCTAACCATGTCATTAGGATGTTTAATTATCATTTTTAGCCTAGGGTTAATTTGGTCATTTTGACTTATTTGAATTATTTGGTATTTGTTGAATTGGTGAATTCTAGTTTGACTTTGACTTGTTGAGACCTAGTGGACTAGCCTAGAAGCTAACCCTAGCCATGGTGACCCTAGTCTAACTTGAGTTAACCTATTTTAGTCATTAGAGAATAGTTTTAGAATGAGGGATTTGGTTTAGTGAATTTAAGTCATGGCTTGTGATTTCATGAAATGACTTATGGCTTAATTATTTAATTGATTATGACTTAAGCCCATGGGCCATTTAGTGAAACCCAACCCTAATTATTGAACCTATGAACAGCCACATAGGGATCCCTACCCTATTTAAATACTTGTTCATTAGGGCTTGCCTCTTTTTATCATTCCAACACTTGGAGAAAAAAATGTAAGTTTCCCCTTCCAAAAATCCCCATAAATCCATTTTAATTCCTTTTTAATCCTAGTTTCTTGCATTAGAGCCTAATTTCCTCCTATTTTTTGATTTTGGAATTTAATCCCAACTTTGGGACAATTTTGGAGCTTTTGCCATCAAGAGGAAGAATCCCCCATTTGAAGCTTTTCCAAGCTTTTTGTACATATAGGTAAAACCCTTAAATTGATTTAAATTTCAGTTTTCTTTGCATGTAGGGCAAGATCTAGGAGTCCCCTAGGTGTCCCCAAATTTGGGTAGAATTCGTGTCCGTTTGGTGTCCGTATCGGACACGTGTCATAGTGTCTCCTAGGTGTTTGATGAAATGCTTGTGAGAATTAAATGGTATTAATTTCAAAAACTAATTGAATGGAAAAATAGGTTCTTAAGTGTAGATCACAAATCATATGGACTGAGCATGATTTAGGCCCGTGTCGTGTCCAAATTGGACACGAACATGCTGTACACTGTACCTGTGCACTGATTTTAGGTTTCTGATACGGCTATAAAACTAGGACACGATACGACTTGAGGGTCATGCAGACACTAGACACCTAGCCCTAGTCCCCTCTACCCCTAGACACGATCATGATGTCATGTGTCGTGTGTCACGCATACGAGACTGTGACACGCCTGCACGAGACACTGCATCGTGCCTGTGTTCTCTCCTGCTACTCGGGCCCTCTGTAGGACATGACACGGATTCTTTTGATACAATTTTGGTGGACACGAGGGGG
Source organism: Iris pallida (assembly GCA_029216955.1). Lineage (NCBI taxonomy): Eukaryota > Viridiplantae > Streptophyta > Magnoliopsida > Asparagales > Iridaceae > Iris > Iris pallida. The sequence continues at coordinate 5,585,445 of JANAVB010033220.1, forward strand.
CATACACTGACAGCATGGCCCCAAAGTTTCATCGGGTTTCAGAGTAGGTTGTGAGAAATCACACGTGTACGGGATTTTCACTACACTGTACACACTGTTTAAACACGTTCTATACGGACTCAAACTCAGACACGACACAATCCGACACAACTCAGGCACCTAGACACATACCCTGACACCCACCTAGCTACTAACACGACCACGACACTTTTTGATGGACACACGAGTCCCTAGACTAGTCGACGTGCACGAGGAATAACTGGGCTGTTCACTGATACTTCATATTTTTGAAAATTGGACACTTCATGTCCACTGTTTGGACACGATTACACTCCCCCATGACACGGCTACATGTGGGGGACACTCTGTAGAAGTTGATTTGGGTTTGGATGTGGTTTTGCATTTCGAAATTGGGTTGTGGTGTCGAGTTTTTGAAAACACTGATATACTGTGTCAGTTCTATTTTTTCAGAGTTTGTAATTGATGTTTAAAATAAAATTTAAATGCTAATTAGGTTGATTAGTGATGTCTACATGTGTATGAACCTGAGAATTTCTGAAACAGTTAATGCAAAAACCTGATTTGTTGTAAAACAGTGGATTAAGAGGTAGGTTTAAGGTTACATATTTTGTAAGTTGCTGTTTTTGAATATCATTTGATTGTTGGTGGGATGATTGGATTGAAAACTAGAAAAAAAAACATCTACTGTTGAAACCTAAAACTAAGTTTTGGGGTTGAGACTGAAATTTGGGTTATGTATATGGTATGGTTAGGCATTGGCCTGTTAAGATTGAGGTTGGGATTACCAGTGAGTAATAGCAGTTGAGGTATGTGAGGGTTTGAGAGTTGGATTGTTTTTTTTACTGATTTAAAGTGAGGGTTGAGTAGGAGTTGCAATGATATTTATATATAGGTAATATGTTGTATCATGTTAGGAACAGTAATCTGATATTTCACTAAAACACTGATATCCCACACCCTTATCCTGTCACACACTTGGACTTTAACTGAGAACAGTCCACACTTCCTATTAGGACAGCCCTCTATCTATGTGTCAGTCCCTCCTATAGTTCACACACATTCACAAATTAATCCTGTCATATTGCCACTGATTTCCTATACTCCCTATCTCACACACACTATTAGAAATCCTGAGGCTGAGATGATTCTCATTCCTACTCATACACACACACATCCTATATCTACATATGTTGTACACACATTTCAAATCTGAGAACTTGACACTTAGTTCACTCTTCATTAACCTATTTAACTGCCACTTGACACACCCTAGCTAAATGCACACACACACATTATATTACAGATTTCCTATATGTTCTCTACTTGCTATCAATATTGTTCACATTGCCCACACAACATAAACCCTCTATTCCCTGTTTTCCTAGTTCCCTTCATTCCTTCCTTAATTGAATGGTATATAACAATGTATATGTGTAGGAAATTAGCTTGTGTGTTTTGTGGATAGGCTGAGAGTTATTGGCAGTTTGGTTTAGATTTAGGCCTGTTTTGTGGTTAGGTAGTATAGGTTGTTGGTAGTGTTAGGGTAGTGTCTGGATATGGGTTGAGTAGTATTGGTTAGGACTGTGGAGCTTATAGATATAGGCTTATTAGTGACATAGGTAGTGATTGTGGTCAGCCTTTAGTGTTTAGCCTATAGTGTTATAGGGTTATAAGCTAGTGTGTTTTGTTTAGGCTTGTGTAGTACTAGTTAACCTATAGTATGTTTTAGGCTTTGATTGTGGTTGGCCTTAGAGATTGACAAAGATAAAGACCCAAATTGACTTGTTGACTATAGTTGACCAACCCATAGATGTTAGTTGACCAGTTTGACCTAGTTTGACCTAGACAGTTGACCAGGTTTGACTTAGAGTTGACTTTGACCTAGTTTGACCTAGAAATCATGTAGTTTGCATTGTAGCTTTCAATTCTCTTATATTTTACATATCATGACTCATATTACTCTGTTTAGGATATTGTGACTCTGGTGCAGGCATCTGATATTACACTACTCTTTTCAGAGTATCAGGCGAGTACATTCTCTGATAGTTCTCTCATTTATTTGTCAATACTGTACTTCGTTCTAGTTAGCTGTATGTGATTCTCTGTTACAAACACGTATTTTTTTTTGAATCCATGTATACGACACACATACTTACTCGTCTTACCTCTATTATTCGAATCACCATACGAATCACTATTCGAACCACCTATTCGTATCTTCATTTGCTGGTTGGACTTGTATTCGTCTTATGTTTGGATTACGGATTCATTTGTATTAGATGGGGGGAAATACTTGATTAGACATGTGAATTTTTACTATTCGAACCACCCCTGTGAATAATATTCGAACGATAGCCATTCCACACCCGGCTAGGTGTGTGATGTGCGGATTTATCCTTAGATTTACATGTCTAACTAAGTATTTTAAAACACACTTGGAGAATTTATTCGAATCGTTGTTAGAACATTGTGAATCACTATTCGTATCACCTTATTCGTATCACCTTATTAGAACAATGATTAGAATCACATTCGACTCATCTGTACTGGGATCACATTCGACTCATCTTATATTAGACTCACATTGGGATTACACTCGACTTATATTGTACCATCTGAACTCATTATGTTACTCTAGTTCAGCTAGATCTTATTTTACAGTCTTCTTTGCTATGTTTCTCTTCTTGTTTAGTTACCTTACTTTCTTGTACCTTAACTGCTCTCTACATCATTACTCATACAAACTTCCATATTCATCAATACAACTGTCTATAACTGCTTTATAGTTCTCTGACATTTACTTGGGATTTCGTGATGAATTGTACTCGTTCCTGTCCTGACTGAACCTGTTGAAAATATTACAGGCTTGCCCTGAGGATATTGCCCTACTTGCCTTGGAGCAGGAGATGGCTTAGCTACCTATGGCCCCGACACTCAGGAGTGATCGGGAGACTAGCTAGTAGACTTGGTTTAGTTTTCATGTTTTGGAACTGGAGTTGTATATATAGAATTGAGACTTGAGATGTGTTTGAGATATTATTATTTAGTAGTTATAAATGTTATTGTTTAGTCTTTAGTTATAAACTTCTGTGTTATCTTATCGTTCTTAGACTGTGATTGAGATTCATTATATCTATACTTGTCCTCCGTTCGGAGCTGAGATTTGATAAGTACATTATATAATTGTGTGAGTTGTTGATTAGATAGTAACCTAGGACAGCGTTCTACCGCCGACACTGCGGCGTAGGCTGGACGTACCCACTTCTCGTGCCCCTACACAGGGTGCGGGTCATGACACGTTTTTAGTGGTGGCCCATGCAGGTCGAGAGTCGTATTAGTGCGATATCGTGGTAGTACGGCGACTTAGTTGTACTGCTGCGAGCCTGCGATAGGATTGAGAGATAGGCTTTAACAGAGAGGTACTCAATCACAGTTAGGACTACTTGAGAGATTCCTGGATGACCCTTGAGAATCTCATTATGAACTTTGATTTGAAAATCCTTTTCCTCTTGTTTTGATTCACCCTCACTCCTTGATGTTTAAAGAATCTTGGGCTATTAACTTCCTTCATCATTATCCTTACTTATATTTTGTCTATCTTATGTTGCTAATTTAGCACCAGTTTTACAAGCTGATCTTTTCGAGCTTGATCATGATATATTTTATTGGGGGCCAGCACCCACTAACATATTGTCTAATCAGAACCGGTGCATGATGGTCTGATCAACCTATTGCACTTTGGTTCGCTTCTCATATATTATTCTACATGGAGGGAGACATAGTTAAATTTGCCCTAGAGTCTCATCCACGACAGCTTTGGCAATTCTCTTTTGAATTATTTCCATCGCCTATGAACCACGTATTGTACTTAATAGCATCATCTTTGAACTCTTTATTATTTTGACTTTCGCATATTTCAGAAGGAAAAGGCACTGTACTTGATAGATCAACCCAAGGTACCACGTTTAGTTTCCCTATCCAAAAGAGGAAATTGACTTATTTCTATATCCTTACATCATCCCTTAAATTCTAATTCTTTGATCGTGACCAGTTGACCGGGTCATCCTCCTTATCATCCAGTGTTTGGGGTCTTATTCAATTGAATTAATTCAATTGTGATATGGATATCAAATCCTGGATACTCGTGCTCAGACTTCAATGGCCTCGTTCTCCATCTTGCCTAAACTTCAGTATATCCTGAAATTGATCAACTTAGATCGTGCCGGGACTAAATCTTCTTTATATATTATGTTATTGGATTTCAATGCAATTGACACTCGTGCCATAAACTTTCGATTTGATCATCTTTGGAATGGTAATCCTTCATAATTAATTCCTAGTTGTCTTTACCAGTTTCATATAGGATGGTAGACTGTCCCTTTGCACCTCTTTTTGAGGGAGCTAGGCCACCTGTAGCTCATCACCAGAGGGGTGGAGCTTTTGCGATGGCAGCCGAGGAGGCTGACGTTGCAGGTGATGGATTAGCAGGTTTGACCTTCTATTCTTCTTCCCCACTTTCCTGTGTGATTCTATTAGTACCTGCCAGGATATCGTTTGTGATTTGCTAGATAGTGTAGCTACCCCGATCGAGACTATAAAATCATGACCAGTAGGATGTGTTGCTTCGACTTTGATTGATTGGGGGTTTGACCTAGGAAGGGTACGATCATCTTAATTTCGAGGACGAAATTTTTCTAAGGTGGGTAGGATTGTAACACCCAGTTTTCCAGATGAGGATAATTTTGAAATTTTGTAATTATAATTATTAATTATTGATATTTGATTCACATTATGATTTTAGTGATTTTTTAATAATTTTTAAACTATTTAAAAACTGGTTTAAGTCATGACTTGTGATTTTGATGTGCTGCTAGTAAAACCTGAGAGACTGCATAACCTAGAGCCTAACCATGTCATTAGGATGTTTAATTATCATTTTTAGCCTAGAGGTAATTTGGTCATTTTGACTTATTTGAATTATTTGGTGATTTGTTGAATTGGTGAATTCTAGTTTGACTTTGACTTGTTGAGACCTAGTGGACTAGCCTAGAAGCTAACCCTAGCCATGGTGACCCTAGTCTAACTTGAGTTAACCTATTTTAGTCATTAGAGAATAGTTTTAGAATGAAGGATTTGGTTTAGTGAATTTAAGTCATGGCTTATGATTTCATGAAATGACTTATGGCTTAATTATTTAATTGATCATGACTTAAGTCCATGGGCCATTTAGTGAACCCTAACCCTAATTATTGAACCTATGAACAGCCACATAGGGATCCCCACCCTATTTAAACACTTGTTCATTAGGGCTTGCCTCTTTTTATTATTCTAACACTTGGAGAAAAGAAAGGTAAGTTTTCCCCTTCCAAAAATCCCCATAAATCCATTTTAATTCCTTTTTAATCCTAGTTTCTTGCATTAGAGCCTAATTTCCTCCTATTTATTTATTGTGGAATTTAATCCCAGCTTTGGGACAATTTTGGAGCTTTTGCCATCAAGAGGAAGAATCCCCCATTTGAAGCTTTTCCAAGCTTTTTGCACATATAGGTAAAACCCCTTAAATTGATTTAAATTTCGGTTTTCTTTGCATGTAGGGCTAGATCTAGGAGTCCCCTAGGTGTCCCCGAAATTTGGGTGGAATTCGTGTCCGTTTGGTGTCCATATCGGACACGTGTCATAGTGTCTCCTAGGTGTTTGATGAAATGCTTGTGAGAATTAAATGGTATTAATTTCAAAAACTAATTGAATGGAAAAATAGGTTTTTAAGTGTAGATCACAAATCATATGGACTGAGTACGATTTAGGCCCGTATCCGTGTCCAAATTGGACACAAACATGCTGCACACTACACATGTGCACTGATTTTAGGTTTCTGACACGGCTATAAAACTAGGACACGACACGACTTAAGGGTCGTGCAGACACCTAGACACCTAGCCCTAGTCCCCTTCTACCCCTAGACACGATCACGACGTGTCACGTGTCGTGTGTCACGCACACGAGACTGTGACACGCCTGCACGAGATACTGCATCGTGCCTGTGTTCTCCCCTGCTACTCGGGCCCTCTGTAGGACACGACACGGATTCTTTTGACACGAATTTTGGTGGACACAAGGGGGCATACACTGACAGCATGTCTCCAAAGTTTCATCGGGTTTCATAGAGTAGGTTGTGAGAAATCACACGTGCACGGGATTTTCACTACACTGTACAGACTGTTTAAACACGTTCTGATACGTGACTCAAACTCAGACACGACACGACCTCGACACAACTCAGGCACCTAGACACATACCCTGACACCCCACCTAGCTACTGACACGACCACGACACTTTTTGATGGACACACGAGTCCCTAGACTAGTCGACACACGTGCACGAGGAATAACTGGACTGTTCACTGAAACTTCATATTTTTGAAAATTGGACACTTCGTGTCCACTGTTTGGACACGATTACACTCCCCCATGACACGGCTACATGTGGGGGACACTTTGTAGAAGTTGATTTGGGTTTGGATGTGGTTTTGCATTTCGAAATTGGGTTGTGGTGTCGAGTTTTTGAAAACACTGATATACTATGTCAGTTCTATTTTTTAGAGTTTGTAATTGATGTTTAAAATAAAATTTAAATGCTAATTATATTGATTAGTGATGTCTACATGTGTATGAACCTGAGAATTTCTGAAACAGTTAATGCAAAAACCTGATTTGTCGTAAAACAGTGGATTGAGAGGTAGGTTTAAGGTTACATATTTTGTAAGTTGCTGTTTTTGAATATCATTTGATTGTTGGTGGGATGATTGGATTGAAAACTGGAAAAAAAAAACATCTACTGTTGAAACCTGAAACTAAGTTTTGGGGTTGAGACTGAAATTTGGGTTATGTATATGGTATGGTTAGGCATTGGCCCTGTTAAGATTGAGGTTGGGATTACCAGTGAGTAATGGCAGTTGAGGTATGTGAGGGTTTGAGAGTTGGATTGGTTTTTTTTACTGATTTAGAGTGAGGGTTGAGTAGGAGTTGCAATGATATTTATATATAGGTAATATGTTGTATCATGTTAGGAACTGTAATCTGATATTCAGTAACTGATATTTCACTAAAACACTGATATCCCACACCCTCTATCCTGTCACACACTTGGACTTTAACTGAGAACAATCCACACTTCCTATTAGGACAGCCCTCTATCTATGTGTCAGTCCCTCCTATAGTTCACACACATTCACAAATTAATCCTGTCACATTGCCACTGATTTCCTATACTCCCTATCTCACACACACTGTTAGAAATCCTGAGGCTGAGATGATTCTCATTCCTACTCATACACACACACATCCTATATCTACATATGTTGTACACACACATTTCAAATCTGATAACTTGACACTTAGTTCACTCTTCATTAACCTATTTAACTGCCACTTGACACACCCTAGCTAAATGCACACACACATTATATTACAGATTTCCCTATATGTTCTCTACTTGCTATCAATATTGTATCGCATTGCCCACCACACACATAAACCCTCTATTCCCTGTTTTTCTAGTTTCCTTCATTCCTTCCTTAATTGAATGGTATATATATACAATGTATATGTGTAGGAAATTAGCTTGTGTGCCTTTTGTGGATAGGCTGAGAGTTATTGGCAGTTTGGTTTAGATTTAGGCCTGTTTTGTGGTTAGGTTCTAGTATAGGTTGTTGGTAGTGTTAGGGTAGTGTCTGGATATGGGTTGAGTAGTATTGGTTAGGACTGTGGAGCTTATAGATATAGGCTTATTAGCTGTGACATAGGTAGTGAATGTGGTCAGCCTTTAGTGTTTAGCCTATAGTGTTATAGGGTTGTATAGGCTAGTGTGTTTTGTTTTAGGCTTGTGTAGTACTAGTTAGCCTATAGTATGTTTTAGACTTTGATTGTGGTTGGCCTTAGAGATTGACTTAGATAGAGACCCAAATTGACTTGTTGACTATAGTTGACTAACCCATAGATGTTAGTTGACCAGCTAGACCTAGTTTGACCTAGACAGTTGACCAGGTTTGACTTAGAGTTGACTTTGACCTAGTTTGACCTAGAAATCATGTAGTTTGCATTGTAGCTTTCAATTCTCTTATATTTTACATATCATGACTCATATTACTCTGTTTAGGACATTGTGACTCTGGTGCAGGCATCTGATATTACACTACTCTTTTCAGAGTATCAGGCGAGTACATTCTCTGATAGTTCTCTCATTTATTTGTCAATTACTGTACTTCAGTTCTAGTTAGCTGTATGTGATTCTCTGTTACAAATATATATTTTTATTTCTGAATCCATGTATACGACACACATTCTTACTCGTCTTACCTCTATTATTCGAATCACCATACGAATCACTATTCGAACCACCTATTCGTATCTTCATTTGCTGGTTGGACTTGTATTCGTCTTATGTGTTGGATTATGGATTCATTTGTATTAGATGGGCGGGAAAATACTTGATTAGACATGTGAACATTTCCACTATTCGAACCACCCCCTGTGAATAATATTCGAACGATAGCCATTCCACACCCAGCCAGGTGTGTGATGTGCCGAATTTACCCTTAGCCGTTTACATGTCTAACTAAGTATTTTAAAACACACTTGGAGAATTTATTCGAATCGTTGTTAGAACATTGTGAATCACTATTCGTATCACCTTATTCGTATCACCTTATTCGATTCACCTTATTAGAACAATGATTAGAATCACATTCGACTCATACTGTACTGGGATCACATTCGACTCATCTTATATTAGACTCACATTGGGATTACACTCGACTTATATTGTACCATCTGAACTCATTATGTTACTCTAGTTCAGCTAGATCTTATTTTTACAGTCTTCTTTGCTATGTTTCTCTTCTTGTTTAGTTACCTTACTTTCCTTGTACCTTAACTGCTCTCTACATCATTACTCATACAAACTACCATATTCATCAATAAAACTGTCTATAACTGCTTTATAGTTCTCTGACATTTACTTGGGATTTCTTGATGAATTGTACTCGTTCCTGTCCTGACTGGATCTGTTAAAAATATTACAGATGCTTACCCTGAGGATATTGCCGTACTTGCCTTAGAGCAGGAGATGGCTTAGCTACCTATGGCCCCGACACTCAGGAGTGATCGGGAGACTAGCTAGTAGACTTGGTTTAGTTTTCATGTTTTAGAACTGGAGTTGTATATATAGAATTGAGACTTGAGATGTGTTTGAGATATTATTATTTAGTAGTTTATAAATGTTATTATTTAGTCTTTAGTTATAAACTTCTGTGTTATCTTATCGTTCTTAGACTGTGATTGAGATTCATTATATCTATACTTGTCCTCCGTTCGGAGCTGAGATTTGACAAGTACATTATATAATTGCGTGAGTTGTTGATTAGATAGTAACCTAGGACAGCGTTCTACCGCCGACACTGTGGCGTAGGCTGGACGTACCCACTTCTCGTGCCCCTACACAGGGTGTGGGTCGTGACACCCAATCAAACTTGTTATCCGTACCTAAAACCAAGGTATGCCTGGGGTAACAGGTCCACAAACAAGTCCCCCATGCGGGGCAAACATCACCACAATACCATAGGCACAACAAGCAATACAAATGAAGGATAGAATGGAAAGTACTCTTTATTTGAAAGACGAAAAAGCATTACATGTTTTGGGACCTCGTCCCTCTTAAAGAAAAAAAAAGAAAAGTAAAGGAAAACAGGGACAAAACCAGAAAAAGGCCGACTATAGTTCGGCATTACACAACTCCAAAAGGCGGTTTCTCACCAAGGTAATCCCTCGCTCAAGCCGCTGCCTAGCTCGGCGCTCGGCCGCCTGGGAAACCTGCTCCGCATCATTCAAGTACATATATGCCTGCCAATCATTTTCCATCTTCTTCAAAACAAGTTCCAAATTGGAAGAAGCTCTACTAAACTTGTCAGCCTCCTGAATAGCAACCCCTTTCTCAGTACGAGCAGCTTCGAGCTCGGACTCCAGGAAGGCCAGCTTTCTCTGGAGCTCGAGAATCTGCTCCCGGGTGTCAGTTACCCCGCGAGAGGCAGTCGCTTCCCGAGCCACGCAATCTTCAGTACGACGGCTCCACTGATCGTACAACTGAGTCAGGTCCCGACGATCCTTCAATATTACTGGCTTGAGCGATTCCCGAGCAATCCTTACCTTCTCTACCGTGGTTGTGAGGAAAGTACGCTCTTGATCTATGGCCACTGATAGATCAGCTTGTTGCAGTACGCAAAACTGGACTACAAGACGATCGGCCTCTAACAGCTTAGGCTCCAGAAGCGCCGCTAGTCCCGCCCCACCGGAAAGTATTCTAAGGATATTAATTTGGCCACCGGCGCATTGACGGGCCATAGCAAAGGGAGTCCCCGTCTCCACAGCTGCCTCAATCCCCCTCTTCAGGTGGCGATGGAAACTGTCGACCACATCCTGGGACACTTCATCCAAAACTTCTGTAGAGGACGGCGTCAAAGGGAGTGTGGCAGGCAGTACCGAAGAGTAGCCTCAGAACATGCCGTCCCTGCCACCAGGGAAACGAATTTTAAGCGAAAAGATGCATGGATGGCAGCTAGCTCCTCTTCCGCCGCCCGAAGAGCCTGGATACTTGGTAGAGCGGAAAGGTTAACTCCCGAAACCCTATTCGCAGAGGATGGCGCGGAAAGCGTCGTCCTTTGCTCCAGATGTGCTATCACCAAGGCTCCCGAACTTGACCCAGCTGGAGGACCCTCAGTTTGGGTTGGAAAAGAAGGAGGCACACGTGCTTCCATCAGATCCCCCCCGGTAGAGTTCGCCCTGGCAATGTCCATCACCGGCAATAAAGGGGTGGGACCTGCACGTCCAAAGCAATCATTAATCCATGAAGGACAGGATGATAGAGCAAATAGGCCTCCACACAAGTTACGAAGCTGGTTTATCTTACCAGGGGAAGAGCTCGGAGGCTGCAGCTCGTTCGAAGCTGGCATGGTCTCCCCACCCGTAGCTTCCAACTCAAATTCAACTGGTTTCTCTGCCCCAGCCACCCCTGAAGGGGAGCCAGCCAGGTCAGTGTCATCCTGTTGGAATTCAGCTGTCTCAGGGACAGGGGCAGTAGAGCCCCCGTCCCTATGGGTTAAGGTCTCAGCAAGGTGAGACTCCCCAACCGCCTCCGGAAGAACCCCAGCGGAAATGATGGCGGTGCACGTATCATGGATCGAAGTAGACAAGGCTGGATCGACTTCAGTAGTCGAGTCCCAAGAAGCAGACTCCCCGGACGCCTACAAGGAGCAAAAGAAAAAATGATTAGGCCGTAATTTAGGAAAAGAAGGAAAAGGCAGTTGAAATTCCAATCACCTCAGAAATAGCGTCAACATCAATAAACAGCCTGCGACGTCTTACCGCAGCCCGCTTTGTGGAGTAGGTCCTGCCAACGTCAGTGGACAGACGCCTGCCTCGTTGGCGCGAAGCACCAGGCACAACAGGTGGATGATCCTCCACCTCTTCGTCCGGCACAGTAGGAGGCTGGTCCCCCACCTCCTCGTCCGAAGAATGCGACGAGTCATCGATGGACTGCTCGTCATCCTCTTCGTCCGCCGCAGTGGACTCCGAGTCTGTCACAGGAACCCTATTCGCCCCTCTCTTTCTCTTCCTGGAACCCTCGGGCTTTTCTGCCAAGCCGGTCCCGACAATGAAGCTGGTGTTCATGTCAAAGTTCACGGGAGATTTGCTCGCCGCAACATGATAAAGAGCCGCCATGTACGGAATATCCCCTTACGTATTAGCGTCAGGGACTGAGAAGCTAGCCCGGGTATGAACAGTAATGTAATAATGCCACGCCCGGATGCCGTCAAGGACACTGCCCTCGAAGCCCAGGCAAGCACCGGGGCAGTCAAGGAACAGCTGACTATACCCGAATTGACGAAAAAACCTGCTAGGCAAATAAGGCTCCAAGTATACGTTATTTCGGTAACGATATACTAGGTGCGCGGGGCGAATGTTGCGCAGCCATAGAAGCATCTTCTCAGATAAGAGCTGGGTAGGTTCAATGCCATCAACGTGTACCCCCCTCACTTCTCTAGGGGTAAACTGAGGAAGAGACACAAAGAAGTCGGGCCCGTCAACTCTCGCCAATGCCCTCCAACAAGTCGGCATGGTGTCATACTCCCAAGATTGATGGCGGTATCGGAAAAGGAAGGCGTCATCAGCGGTGACTTCATCCTCTGTCCCAGGCCTCATCAATGACCGGTAATGTATCAATAACCACCCCATGAGATAGTGGTATGGTAGCTCTATCCGCTCAAAGTCCAGCGTCGTCTCGCGAGCAATGACTTTAGACGAAAAGGCACGGAGACCGTGGTATATGCTACACACCATAGCCAGAAGAAGGGCCAGTCTTACCTTGAAGACCAGCTTCACAGCCAGGAGAATGAAGTGGCGGCTGATCCTTTCAGTAGAACCTGCCCCTCCTGAGACTACGCAATTTCGTAGCCATACCATCAAGAACCCGGCCAAGATTACTTTCTCGGACATCTGCCGGGTACCATAGTAGAAATAACTGAAGGAGTCAGTACGGCTCCCGAATCTATCACGGGTGGACCTCGACCTTTTTGTATTCAACATCAGGTCCTTTACCTCCGCCTGAGTTTGGGGACCTCGAGAAGAAACCCGGCCGAAAGGACGTAATTTGAAAAGATACGCGACCCAGGCCGTAGTATGGGGGGCGTTCCTTTCTGAACTATTATTCTTCTTGATAGCAGTCTGGTGACAGATGCTATGGTGGCACAACAATTCTCGGTACACAGCGATGAAACCAGGAAATCGTCGATCCAGATCATCGATTTCCTCGTTCGTCGGAGTGTATACTTCAAAGGCCTCGTCTCCCCATGGCAGCTTAGAAACAGCATGCATTTCATGGAGAGCAAGTCCCAACTCTCCCCCGGGCGCGAAGAAAGTCCCCGTACGCCGGCTATACATCTCCAAAAGGGCCATGAACAGCGGCTTGTTAATGGGCAATCCGTAACAGGTGCCCCGGATGGCGTAGTAAAGGTCAATCTCCCGAAGGAGCTCCTCGTAGTTCCTCAGGATCCATGAGGAAAGATTAGCCCATGTGGGAATGGGGTTTATCCAATTCAGCAGCGACAACCTGCCCACAGGATAAGACCCCTTGCGAGCGAGCTGATTCAGGAAGGTATCAGCTCGAGTAAAAGTGAAGTTGGGACCAGACACATTTATAAAAGTACCAGGAATCAGCCCCATCACAGTCCGGCTGATGGGTTGGAGTTAGAGAGCCCGCCATTTTCCTGCCCAACGGCACCATATTAAACCACGAGAGGGGAAAATGTCGCTCCATCTCGGGAACATGGATATCCACCCCGTCCAGAGTGAAGTCCCAGTTCTCAGAAACGTCCAGCATTCGGGAGTTCTTTATGGATAAAGCATCTCCAAAGAGAAAAGCTGGTTTCAGATATTCTCCGTCCAGTTTCCCCGAATTCATCATAGTGCAAAGAAAATGGAAAGGCTGGTTGTTGATGGCAGCCACCCTCTCCAAAGGCTCATTAGGGGGAAGTTGATCTGTCATATGTCGAATCAGATCGTCAAGCCGCACACCTACGACAAACTGAGCTGAACCCACCAGAAGCTCTCCGGCCGGGTTGGTAGGGAGGTTCACTGGAAAAGGATAAAAGAAACAGGATTAAAAGATAGGTTAAAATGAAACCACTTAAAGTTTCTCAAAAAAAAGTTTCTATGAGCCTATGCGGCTCGGATCGACGAAGCCTTATGCGGCCCAATTCAGCTTGGTTTCATGCGGCACAGCTTTAATAGAGCCTATACGGCTCGGGTCAACACAGCTTCATGCGGCCCAACTCAGTTGGGAGTTCCATGTGATACTGATTCGATAGCCTATGCGGCTCGGATTAAAACTTATACGGTTCTATCTCGCAGAGGAGTTTATGCGGCGCGACTCAGCAAAATTCTATACGGACCAGTTTGTCAGGAATATATGCGGTTCCGCTCAAAGGAGGTCCCATGCGGTTCAAATCCAGAAGCACTCCTGCGGCTTAAATCTTTCTCAATGCGGCTCAAACATAGGGCATACCCTATGCGGCTCGAATATGGGAGAGTTATGCGGCCCATACAACATATGCGGCTCCATCATGGTCGAGCTTAGGCGGTTCAATGAAAACAAATGATGGAGGCTTGTGCATATGTTATACAACAGAGCCATGGGTCCTTGGGGATTCAAATCCATTTCTTATCCTTGAAAGCAGGGCGAACATCAGGGTGCACTTCGGGCACGGCGGCCGACGAGGAAGCCGTTTTTTTTGCCTTTTACAGCAGCAGAGGCGATCTTGGAAGACTTGGGGGCCATTTTCGACGGTCGGAGAAGAAAAGAAAGTGGAGACTGCAAGAGTTGGAGACGAAAGAGAAAGTAAAGAAATCCCTCCCACTGAATTCGTCCCTATTTATAAACAAAAGCAGGGCGTTTCGATTCTCGTGTAAACACAAAAATCGACCCTTCGGTTATCGAGGCGAGCCGCCTAAAAATGAAGGCCAAACTCCTAGGATCCTCTCCCGAAATGTAGCCTTAAAACTGACAGCAGATCAACATCATTTAATACAAAAGATCTTCGCACGTGGCAGGATGACATGGCGAGAAGCTCATGCGGCCCGAAAGTCCCTGCGGCTGATTGACTCAATGCGGCTGAGACATCCATGCGGTCGAGACATCCATGCGGCTGAGACATCCATACGACCGAGACATCATATGCGACCAGAAGAATACATGGCCATGCTTCTTATTCAAAGTATTTCAATTTTGCAAATTGAAAACTTTGAAGGGGGTCTTGTAGAAGCATGGAAAAGAATAAAGAAAGATCCAAGCGGCCAGAGAGCCTCCTGCGGCTTAGAGAGTTCATGCGGCTCAAGTATCCATGCGGCTCGAGCGTCTATACGGCTCAAACAAGTTCCATACGGCTCAGAGAGGAGCCACGTGGCCTGCAAAACAGCTCTCTCGTTTGTTCTTTACTGCATTAAATGCCTTGACGGCTGATAGCTCTGACAAGGTGACAGTTCTACCACAAAGATATCATTATGATTCCCTCATATATGACAGACTCCTTGGGAAGCGAAGAAAATCTCTGACACGATCCTCCGAGAGTCAGAAACTTTCATGCGGCCTTGACACGTGGACAGTTGTATGCGGCCCAAGCGGAGACTCCCCCATGCGGCCCAAGCGGAGGCTCCCCCATGCGACTCACGAAGATTAGCCCCATACGGCTCATGAGGACTATCTCCATGCGGCTCACTAAGACCATCCCCATGCGGCTCACGAGGACTATCTCTATGCGGTTCACTCATGCGGTCATCCACACTCATGCGGCTCAAATCATTACCATGCGGTCCAAATGTTCAGGGGGGCACTCTCAAGCAGCTTGGACACGTGGCCAGCCTTATGCGGCTCAATGAGGAGCAACCTTCCTGCAGCTCAAATTTCTACAATGGCTCGATACGTGGCATGATAGCGGGGCACGTGGCATCAGATTGATCGAAATCCCTCAACAAATCCTAATAAAATATTGGGATCAAATCAGATCATTGGCAAACAAGCAAATTAATGACACGTATCGAGAAATTCGAGGTTGGCATGACAAATCAGGAAGATTTATGTCAATCAGTATTAACTACCCACAAAAGATTTGATGCAATCATATTTATTGCTCAAATCTCGATGACCGGCCCAGATCCAGTGATCCTTAGCCGCCGACTTTCAGGAATAGACAATCATTGTAAACCCTAATGAAGCCCCCCACTCTTATAAATAGCAGGGTGCCATTCCCTTGCGAAAAAAACACACACATACGGACAGACATAGAGACATACACAGAGACAGAGAGAGATATACAGAGAGAGACAAAGAGGGCCAGAGAGCCTGAAAAGAGAGCATTTCTTCATCAACGCCCAGCAGTTCTTCTACAGAGCCAAGGCTGCACCCGATCGTCCAAAGAGTAAGGCAGAACTGTCGTCGCTTTCCCGAGCCTCTACCGTCACCCCCCAGAATCTAAAATAAACAATTGTACTTAGATTGTTGTACCTCTTTGTACAAGCGAGTTTGTATTATGAAGTAAAAGTCCAGTCCTCCGATAATTGTTCTGTTCTTTTGTATTTCATGGCAAACAGCTCAGCCAGAACAAGAGCAGATTCAGCAACAGCCCCCTCAGCAGGCCGCTCGACCTCTCTTTCTGAAGCCAATACCGGCTCACTAACAGCTCCCTCCACAGTAGCAGATTTGGAGGAGCCGGGAACAACTTCTGTCCCTCTTCCAATGGCGGGGACTATCTCCATAAGGGGTTCTTTCTCCTTGTCTACAAGGGAACACACAGACGTGGTCAGCCTCATGTGGAGCACGCAAAATCGAAGTCTAAAGATCTCATCCGAAGAGAGGCACAAAGGTAACGTACCTGTAGGAGGATGAGCCGATTGGACTTGGTTCTCGTCCAGCTCTTTCATCATAGTCCCTATTACAGACATATCTTCCACAGATA
Source organism: Iris pallida (assembly GCA_029216955.1). NCBI lineage: Eukaryota > Viridiplantae > Streptophyta > Magnoliopsida > Asparagales > Iridaceae > Iris > Iris pallida. Next base: position 5,602,025 of record JANAVB010033220.1, read on the forward strand.
TGTCGTAGGAGAAACTGATCTTCTAACCGCCATCAGGGTCTGGGCCTTCGTCCTGCTCACCCCGTCGCTCAGGTCTTACAGCCGAAGAAGACCCGTCCTCATCCAATAGTCAAGGATGAGCAGGGGATATTGTCGCCACCTCCACCTCCTCAAAGGAGGAGGCACCTACCTCAGCTGCGACTTTGGGGTCCTGTGCAAAGGACAAATGCAAAGGTGAGAAAACTTCCAAAGGCTTGACCAGAGCGGCTATGGAGTCTAGGAAATGGTCTGCCTCCCGAATGGCAACGGCCTGCAACGCCGTCTGCCGATAAGACCTTCTGGAAGGAGGTGAGCCGGCACCCATGTCCGTAACCTTCTTCCTCCAGGAAACAACCACCTTCGTCCTTTTTGGCCGTAGTACCGGCTCGGTGGGAGCCTTCCTCTTGTGAGGAACGGTAGGAAGAGGTTCTTTAGTGTCCTCCCTCTGGGTGCTGCAATGATAGGCTCTTCAACTACAACTCTCTGTTGCGGCGCTATAGCTGGTTCAATTGTGGGCGCGACACCTTCCTTCTTGTTACTATCCATTGCACGTGCTCGTCCTATATCAGTAAAGGTAGGGGCAAGCTTGGTCCCCGATACAAAACTATGCTCACAGTCATACCCAGAAAGAAAGGTATTGACCTAGATGTAGAACTTAGCAGCAGCAAAGAGCATGTGAGTGTCGGGTTTATCTTTGGGCAGGGTAAAAACTGCCCCTGTACATCCAGTATTATAGTAGCCCCATGCACGTGCCCCGTCGATCAGACTCCCTATCAATTGGAGATGAGGACTGGGATTGCCCAAGAGAAGCTGGCTATAGCCGAATTGCCGTACAAAGCGGCTTGGCAAGTAAGGCTCCAAGAAAGTGTGGTTTCTGTTTCTAAGTACCAGATGGAAAGGCCTAATGGACTGGAGCCAACGGAATGCTCCAATAGGGAGGCCAGTAGTGAGTGCTCCCTCATCTACTAAGGTGTCTCTCGTACGACCACTACCAGATGGAGGCGATACCCTAAAGAATTTGTAATTCTGTAGACAACTCATAGCCCTCCTACAAGCAGGCACCCCTGTAACGGTCCAATTCGTGTCTTTGAACCTCTGAATGAAGGCATCTCCCGCCAAAGAATCTGCCATTAGCCCTGCGTTCATCAATTTAGGATAATGCAGTACCAGCCACCCCATCAAATAGTGGAAGGGTAACACAGTCCTAGCAAAGTCCTACTTGCCTTCGGATGTTATCACGTTCGTAACAAAATGACGCAAACCCCGTTAGATGGCACAGACCATCGCAGGAAGCAGTGCAAGACAGTATCCAAAAGTTAGCCTTACAGCCGGAAGTATCATCCCCTGGCTGATTCTCTTAACAGACCCTGAGCCGCCAGTGACTACGTAGTCACGAAGCCATATCATCAGGAAAGCGACGAGCACTGTCTTTTCTGACATCCTGAACTCGACTTGTCTGAAGTAATGATAGATCAAGAAATTTCCTCAGGATCATCCCTATCTTTGGTATCTGCAACTCCATGAGCTGTCATCAGCCGATCTATCTTAGAGATTGTCAAAGGCTTAGGCGACGAGAAGGAGACTGAGTCATTCCCCCCTTCTCTAGTGAAAACATAGTTGGTCCAAGACCTCGTATGCGGGATGGACCCCTCGGTCTTACCCTTCTTCGTAGTCTGGTGACAAATAAAAAAGTGACAAAGTAACTCTTTGTACACATTCATCATATAAGAGCTCTCCTTCTCTAAATCCAAGATCTCTACATCACTGGGGACATATTCTTCATACGGCTCTACCCCCAGGGAAGTTTGGACACCGCTTGCATCTCATGGGGAGCCAAACCCATCTCCCTACTCGGAGTAAAGAAGGTGCACGTATGATGGTTGTACAGCTCTGCCAGGGAGAGGAACATCGGCCAGTTAACCTTAATGCCATACTGAGTGGCCCTGACGGCATAGAGAAGACCGACAGCTTTCAAAGTGGCCTCATAAGTCGAGAGCACCCATCCAGTAAGGTCACTCCAGAATGAAACAGGACGTCTCCAGCCTTCCAGCCGCATCTTCCCTTCCGGATATGACTCCTTCTTCGACAGCATCAAGTTGGAGAGAGTCTCAGTAGCATAAGGATGAAGATCAGTCGGAACATCATTCAGCATAACACCCGGTTGTAGTCCTCTCATGGAGTAGGATGTGGAACCCTTGAAACACTTGAATGTGTCCTTCTTTCGGTCACCAGAGTAGAACTGGATCCTGCCAGAAACAACCCCAGGCAAATTAGGAGTCGGGTCCCATTTTATTTGTCGCTGCACAGCTAGATCAGCAAACGTCGACAGAAGGTGTTGGCGGTTCATTGATGGCAGCCCTATTCTTTGGTCATTCAACGTAGTTACCAAAGACTCTTGCAGACATATCGTCGCGTTGTCCTCAAATCCTACACCATCACCAAATAGGAAGTACGGCTTCTTTCAACAGTACGACCCTCCGAGCTTCTCGTCATTTATCATCTGCTTTAGAAATGTTTTCTCCTGTTCAATAATGGCGATCGCCCGCTCCGTAGGTTGGTCATGACTGATTATTGGTTGAACATCGCTGACTATGTTGGTTATAAGGCTCGTACCGAGAATATGGCAAGCGAAACCAAAAAGGATACCGCCAAGCTATGGGATGAACATGTTTACAGCAAGGGCAGAAAGAAAATCAGACTCAGGAAACTGTAGAAAAAAAACAAAGTCCTGGAGACTCCTATGCACCCAAAGGACTATGCGCCCAAAGGGATGTGCACCCAAAACAAGACATGTGGGCGCATGACACTCGGACAGTACGTGGGCGCATAACTTGCCAATGCTTAGAGGGCGCATAACATGGAAACACGTGGGCGCATAGCACACCACAGTGTTGGCGCATGACTTCTGTGGGAGCATAATGATGCTCACAGAAGTATGTTGCCTTAGGCGTAAACGCCCGGGCAGAAGAAAAGTCCGAACGTCACAAATTAATGCTCGAGACTTTATTTTTTAAGCATGCCCTCACCCAGAATCGGGTCCTGGACTACCGAGGATGCTGCTGCAGGAGGAGAGTCACTCGGCGCAGCCCTCTTGTCCTTCGCGGATCTCTTGGCGACCTTGGAAGACATGGTTCTCAAAGAAAAAAGACAAAGAGTTTTCTGAAAAATTCAAAGAGAAAGGAATAATGAACTTTCTCTCTCCTTCAGGGCCTATTTATAGGCACGGGCCACTACCTATGCGCCCACTTGCTGTATGCGCCCATGCGCCTATTGCGTTGTATGCGCCCACAATGGCCTATGTGCCCATGTGAAGAATTAGCTTTCTGCACACTATGCGACTGTCACTTGCTGACGTGGACGACGCATGAAGGATGGACCGCTTCAAATTCTGCTACGATGAATCTGTCAGTTCGGATTTTGAGAAAGATCTCAACAGTCGTATCTCTCTGACAGGCTGGCCAAATACTATGCACCCAAAGGAGAGAGCCGTGCTATGCGCCCATTGCATCACTGTCACGCCCCAGAACCAGAATACTGGAGAGCGGGTGCAGACATAGCCAGCTATGTATATGAAATGGATTTCCATCTTGCTATACGGTCACGGCTGTCTAGATACATGAGGGTTTACTACAAGCCAACAGTCTCCTATGGTCATGAACAAGCCTAGTATCTCAATCACAAGCAAGTAATAAATGTTACAAGATGCATGATCATTAAATATACAATAATAAGGCGTCCCAAATATTATATATTCAGCTGATCATAAAGCTAGTCGTTACAAAATGTTAGGACTAGCAAGAGTTTAGTCATACATGATCAACCCTAGGATCTGTCAATCATGTTACAGCCCGTATGCAGACAGTAAGTAAATGCAATCGAGCTAAACAGGTGCTTGTCGGCTAAACGCCTCAAAAGAATATTTTTACAATAGAGTGGGAGAGCCAAAAATAACCCACTCGTTGCCAGGGTTCCGTCTAGTGGCCACCATCTGGCTGGAAGGTCGGTAGATCCTCTGGAGCTGCTCTGAAATCTGGCCACACAAAACCAGCTGGGTCAGACCCCAGAAAGAGCAAGTGCCACAAAGGAAGCTTCACTTAGGAACTAAAACTAGCAATCAGCACAAGAGTATAAATAAGTAAGAACTGGAAATAAAGAAAATACATCAGGAGGATATACGATGAGATAACCATGGAACCATTCAGATAACCAGGTTACAACCCGTAAACCAAACAAGGACTGGGGTTGTAACCCTTCGTCTGAACAGAACTTGGAATTCTCACCATTTATCGGTAAAATAAATACAAGCATTCTGGTCATACAGTAACCTGAAATAGGATCAGGGCAAGACTAGACAGGTTAGACTCCATTCAATCATTTCACGGCCAAGCAAGAATTACGGCTTGATACTTTAACTAACTAGGGTTATCACAGGCCTAGTTACTAGCAAGATGCAGTGAGAATCATCCACAGCCACAAGCTCTGCAGACCATCCAGGTTATCCGGGTTGAAAGATTAGGGTTGAATTCAGGTGGGTACATCGTCCAGGAAACGCATGTACCCTTAGGTAGCTTGAAGAGTGCAACACATGACAGTGTGCTGGAAATGTGCCCTACTCGACGGCAGGCTACAGATCCCAAGGCGTGCCCAGGTAACGGGATTACCTGTAGCTGGAAGATCTCTTTATGACTAATGTATTAATCTAGTTATTTAGCCTTAGTCCATTTCAGTAGGTACTCCTGACCGTGGTTAATTATACAGGTCATGTCATGTCAAGTAGCCGTCGCAACAGCTTATCAGATATATCATGTCAGGTTTTTATGTCAAGTGTACTGGTCAAGAGTGCGCCACGACAGGCCACTATCAGGTCATGTCATGTTCACTTGTCAGGAGTGCACCCCTACGGGTCACTGTCATGTCAGGCTCAATTATCATGTCCAAACATATCAAGTAAATTCGTGATTTATCAAGTTCATGACAAAAGGCGTAAGGATATAAAATGGACGTAAAATATCTAATAAAATATCAATACACAGGGCTATAGGGGAGCCATGCGGCTAAGGCATATGCGGCCAGGAATGATCTCATGCGGCTGGAAGAGAACAGCCCATACGGCTGAATAGGGTCAGGCGCATGTGGCTAAAAAGGGAAGGGCTTATGCGGTCAAAGGGATATCAGTCATATGCGGCTCGGAGATCCACTCAGTCATGCGGCGGAAAAAGGCAAGACATATGCGGTCGGGAGGATAGGGAACCCATGCGGCTGGCAGGGATGGGTCCATACGGCTGGCTGACCAATCAAGTACATGCGGCCGGGAAGGAGCAACTCATGCGGCAGCGGGGAGCAATGACTATGCGGTCAAGGGAAGCAAACCCATACGGCTGGGAGACTGCGGTCTATGCGGCTCGCGAGCGTTGAGTTTATGCGGGTCAGGGTTGCTGGAAATCCATGCAGCCAGGAAGGACTGGGCCTCAGTCATACGGCTGAGAAGAAATACTTGTCGCATGAACTTGTCATGCGATCAAGTCAAGGCAATAGCGCATGCAGTTGGAACTGACTTGCCGCATGAATGTCATGCGGTCAAGTGCTACCATGCGGCTCGGGACTGTGCTTCTTCTCCAAATTTCTGAGAAGAAGTACACCATAAGCCATGGCTTCCAAGCAGCATAACTCTATCATCCGGAGCCCAAATCCGAACTTCCATAGGTCAAAATGGGGTAGAACGAAATTCTCTACAACATGGAACCATCAAAACTCGGAAATAACAAGATTAAGTAGATCAAAACCCAAGAAATCCAAAATAAGGTAAATATAGATCTATAAAAATCTAGCCATGGAAAGTGAAAATGCCAAGTTCTAAAGTAAGTTAGAATGCTGTAAGGAAGAGAATGAAGCAATAAAATTAGAGTTCCTCCATGAAGCAAGTTGCACTTGCCTAGACCTCTCTCTCTCTCTCTGGTAGGTGAAGTAGTAAATGAAATAAGAAGAAGAAGAGTAATAAAGAGAGAGAAAGAAAAATGGTAATAAATACCAAAGGTGGTGGTAGGTAGGGGGTTCATCCATGGTTCATGATGAACCAAAAACAATCCCAACCGAACCAAGCCAACCCCGGGCCAAGAATAAACCGAGCCAAGAAGGAAAAGCTAAGCCAGGAATTAAGCAATAC
>JANAVB010033220.1:5613205-5871668 GCA_029216955.1 Iris pallida
TCTCAGTAATTGATTCTTTGTTTGATCTGTCTTTAGGATGGTGGAGACACGATCGCAATTCTCTGGCCTAAGGGATACCGCTTAGAGGTTTACCACTTTTTGCCCGACTCAGCAGGACCGTGGGACCACAGTACCTCTTGTTTCTGCTCAGGTGGGACCATCTGTAGATGTAAAACCCCTATATTTTTGGGATTTTTTGGATATTTTAATACGTAACTATAAATTATGTTAGTAGATTTTTTATACTTTGAATAATAGTTCCTAACTTGGTACAAATATTTATCAAAATATGATTAGGAAATATTTGATAATATTAGAATTATTTTTATTATTATTTATATACTTTATTAGATGTCAAATGTTTCATTTTAATGCATTGTTTATATGAGGAAAGGCAATAAAAAGTTTTTACTTACATATATAGATATAGGTTATAAACTAATTATTGGCAATTTATTTTTAGTAATTAATATAGAAAGGTATTAGTTTGAATAAGTAGTTATAATTGTATATTCAAATATAAATGAATAGATATAAGCTCAATATATGAGTATAATATTGAATTTAAATTCTTTGTATAAAATTTTGCTAAATTATGTTACTAGTAAGCTTTTGAATATATGATAAAATATATGCCTATATATATTAATAGCTTAAATTAGATTTAGAATTATTTTTGTAAAGTATTTGTTAACAAATAGTTATTATATATTTCATATATCCCATAAATACCCATGTATACATTAATACTTAGGGCATATGTATAAAAATACATATTTCCCCAGTCTCACGAGTTAATGGAAAACTCGTAAGATTTGCAAATATCACGATTTGAACAAAGCAGCCTCTCCCGATCCCAAACCGAACCCAAGGCTGCTCTCGGATGAAAAAAAAAAGATTTAAATCAATCCTTGCAATCTTTTAAATTCCTTGTTCCTATCATATTGCAATTCTGATTCTCTACAGGATTGATTTGAAACCAGATTTAAATCGAATTTAAATTCGATTATTGATCAACAAATTAAACGTCCTGCCTATAGGTACTAGCCGATCGGGAAGTAAGGATTTTTCCTATATTTCTCTCTAGAATCGACTACTCTTGCAAACCCGAAGACTTCCCTCCATCACCACACATCCCCTCGGCAGCCTGAACGCAACCCTCGACCACCTGACGTGGCCGTGCGACCCCGGAGTGGACGTCGAACCGAGCCCAAACAGGGAACTCTGTTTCTACACATCATCAGGTACTCAAGTTCTCACCAACCTTTCTTCAATCCTACTCGATAAGTTTACGATCTAGAAGATCCTTGGTAAAGCCTATACGACCCTCTTCAAACCCCTTATAAGGAATATTGTCATACCCCATCAGATCGACCAGAAACACGACACAAAGTCGAGCTAAAACCTGCCGAAAACAGAGTAGTAAAGCTGTCCAATCACCCTACTTGGAAGACAGATTCTGATATAGTCTTTAAGGATTTTCCCAAACTAATTGAATACAGTTAAACACAACCTATAGGCCTGCAAATTCCTTTTTGTAGATTCTAACTTCAACAATTATGTGCCAAGTTATTGGATTTCAAAATTTAGCGAAAAATTGGTTTTTGAACTTTAAAATTTTAATAATTTTTTCGATATGGCATGCGTCCTGACAAATCGGGCAACATGGTCGCGCACTATACACTTCGAAAGGCGCGTATGGATGTTGGCGACGTGTGGGAACTGACGAAAATCGATTTCGTTGCGCGTGCGCGACGAAATCATTGCGTATTCGTCGAGATACCCCTATATCGACGTTTTGCAAACTTGACCATAACTTTGTGCACGTTCGTCGTATCGAGACAAAACTTGTGCCATCAGGACCGTATCGTTTTTGTGGTCCTGTATGCCAAGTTTGGTCCAATTCTGAGAAGGTTGATCGGAATGCCAAATTGGCGGGCCCACGACCCGATCCAACGGGCGATTTTGTGCACGACCCACCGAAATCCAACTTTGGACATATAGTTGGGTTCGTCTCCTTAAATTGGATCCATAGACATGTAGTTTGACGACTTTAGAGACCATAGGTTCTGGCACACGTTTCGGTGCAAAAAGGGTCCAACGGCGGACATCATTTTAACCCGAAATTACGATTTTGCCCCTGTTCCAGAATTAGACTTTTGGACAGGCATTTCCTAGGTATTTCTCTTATGTTAAATCTGTTTGTGATGTTTATTTCAGTATCCGAGATCGTTCATAAATGTTGGCTTTCAGTGCTTTCCTATTTTGACGATTTGAGTCATCAGGTGTCGCCATTTTGGGTTTGGGTGACTCTTACTTGGGCCGGCCATGGTGTGGGGGGTTATTGGGTTTGGGTGAGATCCAATAACCCTCCAAACCCATTAGATTTAGGTTTAATTGGTTTGGGTTTGGTTCGGTTCGTTTTGGTTTAATTCTAAATACAAATTAAGCCTCTAAAATGACTAATTAAGCCATGGAAATAGTGTTTATGGTTTCTAGCCTAATTAGGATGGCATGTGGGCCAAGTCCAGCTAGTATGTGGGTCCCACTAGGGTTCAGACTACCCGGGTCTCCAACTTAAGTCCAAATTGGATAAAATTCAAACTAAATCAAATAAATCCCTAAAAATCATATAAAATCAAATAAAAATTCCTAAAAATTATAAAATTGAAAAATGATGAAAATACCCCTAATTTAAAAACTGGGGGTGACAAATCTACCCTCCTTAAAAAAATTCGTCCTCGAAATTCAAGTGGTCGTACTCTTCTCTAGGTCAAGCACCCAACAATCAAGGTCTACTAAATTTTATCCTAAGTTATATAACATGTAATCCAGGAAATCAGAACACATGCATGGTTTTAAATCTCCACAGTATCTTGTTATTGCAGTCTTCATTGGGGTTTCCTATTTAATCTAGCATGATCATCACATATGCAAACTAAAGGTACTAAGAAAGCAATCATCAATCAATGGGCGGAAAGAACAGGTAAAAGAAAGAGCAAGACCCTACCTCCTAGTCCAATGCCTGCGGGATCCTCAACTGTCATCGCAAAGGCCCTGTCCTGACGGGGTATATCCCGCTGCTGGTGGAGGGCGTGATGCGGTACCATAGGTGGCCTACCCTGTGCTCCCTGAGCTGCACGGCGATGGTTTGAAGGACAATCCCTCGCCTGATGTCCCTCGGTGCCACAGTATAGGCACACACCCAAACGTCTCCTGCAAACCTCCCAGAGATGTCCGGACCTCTTGCAGTAGTGGCAAGTAGATGCCTGCTACGTTGGTCCCTGCTGCTGCTGCCGGGGCACCAGCTGAACTGGTGCCCTAATCGGAGCAGGAATCTGCTGTGAGCGTTGCGAAATAGAATGATGCTGGAGTTGAGGACGCTTAGCAGCCCTCGCGCTGCTGGTAGTCCCCGAAAACATATCACGGTCCCTCTTGGGCTTCAGGCCCCACTTCCGCTCTACCTTGCGGGCCTCTGCATAGATCTGGGTATAAGTCTCATAAAATGAGGGAATGAGGATCTTGATGTCCCAGATCAGCCCCTCTCTGAAATGGCTCGCCCTGATCTCTGGGTCATGAACCATGTACTCCGCGTATCGGCTCAGACGGCCGAACTCTGTGGCGTACTCCTCCACAGATAAACTATCCTGCTGCAGATCCTGGAACTGCCGCACCAGGTCGATCTTGTCCGTGGGAAAAAAGAACTTCTTCTTGAAGAGGAGCGTGAACTCTGCCCAAGTATGGCCCTCTCCAGCTAGGGCTGGTTCGTTTCTGAACCAGGTGCGTGCAATGTCTAGCAACTGCAAACCTATCGCCTCGATCTTCAGGTCATCTGCCAGGCGGGAGGACCTCATCTGTCGCTCGATATCCTCGAGCCAATCATCTGTATAGACCACACCCTCGGTCCCGCTAAAGTCACGGGGCCGAGCTTCTTGAAGTCCTGGATATCTCCGTACCTAGTACGCGTCCCCGGATGCGGAGCCCTCTGCTCAACGGCTGCAAGGGCCAACTGATGGGCATCCTCCATGCCTTGACGCATCGCGTCTGTCTGCCTCTGTTGAACCTCGGCCTGGGCTCTCTGAGTCTCCAATATCTGCTGGAGGATGGTAAGTATCTGCCCCATATCTATAGGCAGAGGAGGCAACTGAGGAATAGCTCCCACCATCACCGGAGGAGTCCCCTGCTGAGTAGGAAGAACGCCCCCGGTAGCTCCCGCCGTAGCCCCCGGCACTGCGGGAAGAGCACCCACAATGGCCCCAGGGACGGTCATCGAGAGCGCTGGAGGAGTACCCCCGAGAGCCCCAACAGAAGTCCCATCTGCAGGAGAAGTGACCGGAGCCTGTCCGCCAGAGGTAGCGGACCTCTCCGTCTCCCCGTGCTCCTCATCGGGAGAATGAGTCATAACCATCCTGGAGACAGATTGAAAAGAAGATATCAATATGGCACATGAAGGACAATATCAAAGGAGGACAGCTAGAATGCAGTAAATCAATATCAAAGACGGTAAGCAAGATAAGCAAGGAAAGATCCTACTGTGATTGAGTACTCTTAGCCTACTACCTCCTATGTGTAACACAGGCTCGTAGTCAACACTCTAAAACGAGTGCCGCTACGACATCGCACTAATTGCGACTTCAGGACCTGCGTGGGCCACCACTAAAACGTGTCACGACCCGCACCCGCTATAAGGGCACGTGTACGTAACAACGCCCAGCCCTCACCGTAAAAACGGCGTAGAACGCTGTAGGTTTTCTACTCTAACAACAGTTTATATATAATATCAAAAACTGTCGAGAATATGGTCAACTCCGAACGGAGGACAAGTAATGATAATATGTGAATACTCAATCATAATTCTAAGATAATAAGTAAAGACTGAAAGATAAAGACAACAAGACTATAAAATATAACCTGTCAAGTCCAAACACAAATAATATATAAGTCTAAGTCCCAGTCTCTAATACAATCCAAAATATAATATAATAACATAAGTAGCAAGCTGGAGACAAGGTCCAGTCCAAAATGTCTAGTCTAACTAAACTAAGCTAGAGGCTCGTCGGGCGGAGCTAAGCCCTGCTGAACCAAGGTCTCCAAGTCTACGCCCACTACGTCAACCGGACCGTAGTAGGTAGGACAATCCTCCTCGCCACAATCTGTAAAATTTTGTCAACATATCCAGTCAGGGTGGAACGAGCACAAATCTCAATAACAGTTCTAGTTAAACGATATTGAAAATATAGCAGTAAATAGAGAGAATCTACGAAGTAAATAATGTGTACATGAATCATGGTAAGGCATGTCAAGACTGTAATCTGAATGTAAGAACAGGAAAAAAATAGTATAAATCATGTACAAAAATCTGGAACTATATCTATGTGAGTTTAGTATTAGTTTCAACATGTGATCGACTTAGAACTTGATACAATGTTTGGCCTGGCTAATCATACGTGAGTGTATGATTAACACTATACAATGATGATACAATACAATACTGTGGGGTATTGATCACATATCTACGCTAATACCCCCATCCCTGACTAATATAGTGGATCCAGTCATGACACGTCATGATACGTATTCTCTGAGGAGGTCGCGAGTCTACGCAGAAATCGCATCTATATAATGAATAATAAATAATGAAGACTTGCCCAGTGTATACCATATATAAGAGGAACAACATCTTATGACGGGTTCCAGACAAATATCAATTCGTGTGAACAATGTGTCAAGAGAACAAGGATAATCTACACTAAATACTAGAAACAAAGACGATATCATAAAACAGAAATATTATCAGAGAATGTACTCGCCTATACTGTGATGGATAAGTCGGCTGAGTCCAATAACAGTGCTTCGAGGACCTATAGATGGAATACTGTATCAATATAATGGTTTGGAAGTGAAATTAAGTCATACTGAGTCAAAATAGGTCAAGACACGTCAAACTAAGTCAATCTAGGTCAAACAAGGTCAAACTAGATTGTACAGGGTCAATCTAAGTCATATTAGGCCTAACAAAGTCATACTAGGTCAAGATAGGTCTAGTTATGTCAACCTTGGTCATAGGAGGACATTGGAAGTCAATCTGAATCAAACTAGGTCGAAAGTTGACTTATTGTTGACTTTTGGTCATCGGGTCAACTCTGGTCAACTCTAGGTCAACCCTAGGTCAATGGTGACTAATAGTTGACTTTTGGTCAACTGCTCAAGTTTAATGGAATTTGGGACTAAATTGGATAAAGTGTTGACCTATAGTTGACTTTTGGTCTAAAAAGTCAACCGTGGTCAACCGAGGTCAAGACTAGGTCTAGGCGACTATTTATAATCATTACCAACCCTTACAACCCATATCCAAGTCCATCTTGGACTTCGAAACTCAAATCTTGGCCGTAGGCCAATATCCTAATTTACCCTTTACAAAGGTAAATTTATAGTCTAGGTGAATATCAAGTTAGCCTACCTACGCTTGGTATTTTGACCCGTGCTCCCTAGGATAGTATGACACTAGCCTATACATACGTTACCTACCAAGATACCTAGGTAAAGTGGACGTCTAGTCCATCTTACGGCCCATTGCCGATATCTTGAATATTTCAAGATACGCAATGGTACGGCGCGATAGCGGCGCCCTACGACCCCGATTTCCACTCGGGAACCTACCCGCAAAATCTAATTCACGTATTCTAGGCCTACGCCAAGTTTCATCGCGTTCCGATACTCGGTGCTCCGTTTCACCCTCTAACTCAAAATCTTCTTAATCCTATTCTAATTCCTTTCTACCTAATCTTCCCATTCCTCTAATCCTTCTTCTTCTAACTTCTTCTTCTAACTTCTTCTTCCTATTCTTCTAACTCTAACTCTTCTTCTCAACCTCTTCCTTACTCTCTCCTTCTAATCTTTTCTAATTCTCTTCTTCTCTTTCTTACTCTAATCTCCTCTTCTTTTAACCATCTTCCTATCTATCTACATAACTATCTATCTAACTATCTATCTAACTATATAACTATCTATCTATATATATATATATATATATATATATATATATATATATATATATATATATATATATATATATATATATATATGAGGGGGGGGTAGATAGGGGGGTAAAATGGGCTAAAGGGGGGGTAGCTGCCATTGCAGCTGCTGCTACAGGGCTATGCTGCTGCTGCTGTGTGGCCTGCTGCCACAGCAGCAGCTGCTGCTGTTGCTTCACTTCTTCTTCTTCTTCTTCTTCTCATTCTACTTCTCCTTCTCTTCATCCTCTACTCTTATATATATATATATATATATATATATATATATATATATATATATATATATATATATATATATATATATATATATATATATATATCTACACCATCACACACACTCGGAGCCCCGTCGAAGCCCCGCCCCCCCTGCACCATCGGATCGCGCGGGGCCCGCGTAGGGCCCGCCCCCGCCCGCACGATCCAACGGCTAAGGGGGGGCGGGGCTTCGGCGGGGCTCCGCGGGCGGGGCTCCCGATCCGCTCCCTATATATATATATATATATACATGCACACACACACATATCCATATGCATATAAATACATACATATATCTATATATATCTATATATAAATACATACGCATATAGATATATATATATAAATACACACACACACTCTCTCTACCACACTAACACACACTTACTCTCACACACAACCACCACCACCCTCATGACAACACCATCACCACTCTCATTCCTCTACACACACACAAATTTAAATATAAATATATAATACATCCACATATATATATATATATATATATATATATATATATATATATATATATATATATATATATATATATATATATATATATATATATATATATATACCATTTTATTTAGAAAACCCCCAAATTATTTCTAACCTAGATTTCTAGGGAATCCTACAAAGTTTGTGGGCAAAGTGTAGAGAATCTCCCCCTCTACAATAATTGTGAAGACAATAAATGAAAAGGGGTAATAAATGTAGAATTAAATTACATACCTAAGTTGGTTTTCTTGAAGGAAAGAAAGAAGCTTGGGAAGAAGAAAGAGTTTAGAGAGAGAGAGAGTTTAACTTAGTGTAGAAGAAAGAGGGGGGGGACTCTTACTTGGCCGGCCATGGTGTGGGGGGTTATTGGGTTTGGGTGAGATCCAATAATCCTCCAAACCCATTAGACTTAGGTTTAATTGGTTCGGGTTTGGTTCGGTTCGTTTCGGTTTAATTCTAAATACAAATTAAGCCTCTAAAATGACTAATTAAGCCATGGAAATAGGGTTTATGGCTTCTAGCCTAATTAGGATGGCATGTGGGCCAAGTCCAGCTAGTATGTGGGTCCCACTAGGGTTCAGACTACCCGGGTCTCCAACTTAAGTCCAAATTGGATAAAATTCAAACTAAATCAAATAAATCCCTAAAAATCATATAAAATCAAATAAAAATTCCTAAAAATTATAAAATTGAAAAATGATGAAAATACCCCTAATTCGAAAATTGGGGGTGACATTATCCCCTCGGATACATCGGGTATATTGTGCTCACGTACTTTATCGTGTGCATCGTCTACTCCTTGCATTCGTATTATACATGTGCAACTCATGTGACATTCATGTACACTCATGATCATGTGAGCCTTCATGTATAACCCAGTGTTCATGTGGACTAGCTATCCATGTGACACATTACTTTCATGTGCAATAACATAACCTTGACAGATCCTTGTGTACTGATTGGGGTAGGGGGAGTATTTATTTGGTTATGTGATCTACACCCTTATCATGTGCAACTTCAAACTAGATTTAAGTCATGTACAACCTAAGCCAGTTTACATAACCAAATTGTGCTCTACATCACGTAGTTAGTTCAGTTCTCTTTATATCATGTATATCTATTTCCATATATCATGTTCTCTTTTACAGTCTCATTTCCTTACAGCAGTTCATGTATATTATTCTATAGCTTGTTTCATATTTTCTTTCATGTTATGATCTATGTGAGAGAGATGTATTCGTTCCTGTCCTAACTGGACCGTTGACAATATTACAGATGGTGAGGATTGCTGTGACACTTACTATGGAGCAAGCCTAGCTGACACAGGTGACCTGGACCCTCAGGAGGATCTAGCAGTCACTGAGGACTTGCCATTAGTTTAGATTAGACATATCATTATCTAGTTATTGAGACATTGAGATTGTACTGAGATATTATTTATGGAGTTTTGTACCGAGACTTATTTGTGACTCTCTATTGAGATTATCTTATCATCTTTTTTCATCTTAGTTTGTGATTGAGATTACTTATAATGTTGTTCTCCATTCGGAACATATTCTAGATTGTGTTAGATGTTGTAACCTAGGACAACGTTCTACCGCCGACACTGCGGCTTAGGCTGGACGTATCTACTTCTCGTGCCCTTACACTGGGTGCGGGTCGTGACATTATACGATCTAGCAAGTGAGTCTAACAATCGATTATTTTTTTCTTTCACAATAGACTTCATATTCTGCTTAAAATGTTGAATTCAAAAATGAGGCAATTCTGTAAAAATATCTCGCATAGCTTGTATTAATCCTTTTTTCTTGTCAGATATAAATGAAATTCTACTCCAATCATTAAAATAACTTTCAAATGATAGTCTAAGAGTATTTAAAAACCAAGACCAAGAATCAGTATTCTCACCTTCGGCAACAGCATAAGCAATATGATACAATTGATAATTAGGATCATGAACACAAGCAATAAATAAAATATCTTGATATTTGGATGAAAGAAAAGTGACATCAGTGCTAATAACAGGTAAACAACCCCTTAAAAATCCATCAATGCACGCCTTGAAGCAAATAAACATTTTTTCAAATTTGTTGCTTTCGGCAGTCTTAAGAAAACACCGACTACCTGGATTCGACTCCATAATTCTAAAACCATATTCCTCAAGGTCAGCATATGCATCAACATAACTACCATTTATTTCACGTAATGCCATCTCTCGGGCTCTCCATGCTTTAGAGTATGTAATATGTATACGATGTTCCCTGAATATATCTTTCACAATTTGTGACGCACTGTAGGACTGATTATCTCTAATTAAATCAACTATTCTTGTCTTAACCCATGCAGCGGTAGTTAGTCGATGACGTCCTGACGTAAGTCCACACATACAAGAATGACGACTTTCTAGTTTACTAATTTTAACTATTTGTCCTTTTCCTATGAATTTGGCGTATACTCTCCAATTACAATTCTGTTGATCACAAGTATATATAGTTCTATGAGAATTATTCATAGCACTAGCTGAACAACTAAAATTATGCTGAATTGCTAAACTACTTACAAAACTTCTAAATTTTCACGGCTGTCGAATGTTTGTCCTATAAATAACTCAGGAGCGTTAGAATTTTCATTATCATCATCATCTATCTCGTAACCGATATTTTTAATTAAATCGTCACTATGTTCATTGTCATCATCATCATCATCATCATCTAGTGAGGGAGCAATAGTCTGAGAAGAAGAACTAGCACCCGTGTTAACATATTGATAATTAGAAACAAATTCATCATTAGTTTTATTAGCAAATGATGATGCTTGAGTAACATATAAACTAATATACGTGATTGCGAATTAATCTTAAGAATAAAATTTCATGCTTCTTCACTATCTATCAATAAACTTGTGGAACCAAATACAGACTTTAAAATAAATTGATAATTAATAGAAAAATGTGCTGAAATTAAATTGCGTAAATTTTCTAAAATAATATGGTGATAAGTTGTAAAAAATTAGGTGTCACCTCTGTCACGACCCGCACCCTAGAGTAAGGGCACGAGAACGTAACAACGCCCAGCCTACGTCGCAGTATCGGCAGTAGAACGCTGTCCTAGGTCAATCATCTAACAATATAAAAGTACCTGTACAGTTTATACTCTCCGAATGGAGGTAACATCACAACAAGATGTTTCAATCACATCTAAGGTAGAAGAATGAAGAACAGATAAATAGATAGTAACTCAAAAGAACCATAGTATAGATGAAAAAGTCTAAGTGTCTAAGATACATAACATCCAGAATGTCAACTCATAATAATAAGTCTAAGAGTCTATACATCTCCACATCTCAAAATACAACTCAGAATGTGAGACAAAATGATAATATAGAAAAGACTGCCTAGACTAAACTGGTCTAGACTACTGGAACATCCTCCTCAGCTGCAGGTGGATCCTGCTGAGGGTCCACAACATAAGTATCATCTAGTCCTGCTCCATAATAGGTAGACACCAGGGCCTCCTCCTCATCCTCTGTAATATTTTCAACGGGTCCAATCAGGACGGGAACGAGCACAATACATCTCACGCAGTGCATATCAGGTTAGAAAATACGATACAGGCAATAGAGTAAGATACATGAACTGCTGAAAGGAAATGTACGCTATAAAAAAGATAGCTGTAATGAAATATCTACTGTATATAGAGAACTGTAGTGACTAGTGATGTAGAGTACAAGATAGGCATGTGAATGGCTAGAATTTATATATGATCTACTGAGTTTGCACATGACTACTTTGGAATTATTCATATGTCCACTTCTACTCCCCCGTTTCCCCAATCAATACACAAGGATCTATACAAGTTACGTTATTATACATGATATCACATGGGGCCCATGAAAGGGTGCACATGATAGTATACATGAGGGCTCAGTAAACATGAGAGTACATGATCACATGAGTGCACATGAATAATAGAAGCATGGGAGTACATGATGATAGTGAAACACACATAACATGAAGTACCCGATGCTCCCGAGGGGGATAACATCTCATGTAAAGATCCATATAGTACCAATCCGTGTTACCAACGTGACAGCAACAAGTAAAGTAATCTAGAACAAGAAGTAAAGCCTGAACAAGTATGAAACGGTCAGAGAATGTACTCGCCTGATAACTGAATGTCTGAAGAGGATATATTGTCTGAGGAGAGGTGTATGGCTCCTAGTCAGAGCAATACAAGTCACAATGTATCCACAATGGTAAAAATAAAGTATATAATGCATACTACATGATTCTAGGTCAATTTGGTCAAAAGTCAACTCTGGGTCAACTCTAATAGTCAAACTAGGTCACAGGAAGTCATACTAGATCATAGGGAATCAAACTAAGTCAAATAGAGTCAAACAAGGTCAAACAAGTCAAATACTAGTCAACATGATCAATCTGGGTCAAGTCTAGGTCAAACTTAGACCAACTAAGGTATTGGTCAAACAAAGACCAGTCAGTCAGGTAACTAGGTCAAACAAGGACTAGTCAACAAGGTGATTAGGTCAAACATGGTCAGACTAGTTGAACTAGTCATTCTTAGGTTAATTAGGTCATGGTTTGACCTAAGGTTGACTTTGGTCAACCTTTAGTCAACAAAGGTTAACAAGTTGGGTTTTGGGCCATTAGGTCAAATTGAGTTAGCCCCCAAGCCATAGGCTAGTAGCCTAGGCCATAGGCTATTCTTAGGGTTCCATAGGCTAGTGATTATAGGTTTCTATATAAACCTAGACTTAGCAAGTTATACATATATATCTATATATATAAATATATATACACACATCAATCTACTATCTATATACCTATATGGGAATACCATATATACCATACCCAAAAACCTACATACATATGATACACTATATATGTGACCTAAAATAAATATATATATATATCAATATATATACATATATATATATATATATATATATATATATATATATATATATATATATATATATATATATAAAACTTATATATATACTATACATATATAAAGAGAGGAAAGTGAGGGTCATAGAGAGAGAGACTGAGAATGAGAGAGAGACAGTGAGAGGGAGAGTCACTGTTGGACAGTAGGGAAGGGGGGTTTCAGTATTCTGGAACCAAGAATACAGTCCCAAACACACACACACAGCCTATATATATACATACATATGTATATATATACAACTACCTATTCACTCACCCAAATACCCTCAAAATTCACCCACACTCACACATACATATATACTACATAATTATATACTAAAACATATAAATACATGTATAAAAATGCATAAAATGGCAATTGAAATTGGTTTTGGAAAAACTGGAATAAATTCCAGAAATCTGGAATTGGGTTTTACCCAGGTTTTGGGGGTAATTCGATTTCGAACCATAAAATCGAACTAAGGTTAGTGTCCATTGGTTGGTAATGGTAGGGTAGGGTCTATACTAGTGTCCTAGGTGCCTGAGACACGACCACGACACGTTTTGGTGTGTCGGACACGCAAAAAAAATCAAAATCAGGTAAAATCTAGGGCACGCGAAGGGCTGATGTTTGTGTGTCTCGTACTCACGACACAAGACACGTCGTGTCTCGTGCTCATGGGGGAAGGTTCGCCTAGGCGTCCCCTAGGTGTCCACGGTCCTGATTTGTGTCCACGTGTGTCCGTGTCCGAGATACGAGCACGTATCAGTAGCTCTGATACGTGTGTGCGCAGTATAGTGTAGGGTCATTGCGAGTGTGATTTCTCACTCGACACGACACCAACGTGTCTGAAACTTTGGGAGGGGTGTGTCAGACACTGCCCCAACCCTCAGGCCAAGTTTTGTGTGTCCACGTCGCGTGTCGTGTCCGCACGAGAAGTCTGGTAGCAGGGGAGGCTGCACAGTCTCGTGCGCGCGTGTCGAGGGGTCGTGTGCTCCACACGGGGCACGTGGGGCCACGTGCTCGTGTCAGGGGGTCGGCCTAGGGTCTAGGTTTGTGTCTTCGTGTCTGTATTGTGTCCACAATGGGTGTGGACACAATACACAGCATCAAACAGTTAGGTTTTACAGTGTGTCAGTGTGTGCTGAAATCAGTGATTTCGTGTCCAATTTGGACACGAAACGTGTCCTGTTTTGTGCTCAGTCAAGTGGAAAAGTGACCTAGGGATCTAGGGCTACCCAAATATCAATTTTGTTTTGAAAAACATTAACAAAATGTTCTATGTGGCATTTCACCAAACACCTAGTTTCAAACATAGATACGTGTCCGATACGGACACCAAACCACATAAAAATCCTACCAAACTTGACCTACATGACCATGGTATCCCAATGCATGCAACCATGAAGAGAAATCACTATTTTGATAGGGTTTAGAACACTTTACCTATATGTGCAAAATCATGAAAATCAACCTTCTAGGGGGGGTTTCCTCTTCACTTTGGGGTGTCCAAATCCTTGTGCAACCTTGCTACTAAGCCTCCTTTAGCATCCTCAAGTGTAGGGGGTTCCAACGCAATAAACGGGGCTCAATTTGGTGAAGGAATGAAGAAGTTATGGCTTTGTGAAGTTGAGGGAAAAATGGGTTTTCAATACATTGAAAATGAGGCTCTTTGTGAAGATGGGGGTGTTCATATAGGGGGGGGCATGCTTGGCCGGCCATGGGGGTTGGTTTAGGGTTAGGATCAATGGTTGTGGGCTCTCCAACAAGTTTCAAAGCTATCCTATGGCTAGGATTCATTCTACATAACTTTATGTAAAATATCTAAATAAAATATCTAATGTAAATATCTAACATGAAATATCTAGATATTTAGCTCTAACATTACTTTAGTTAAACCCATCTAACTTAGTCTCTAGGTCATGACTAACATCTAGATTAGGGCTAAACTAGGTTAGTAACTAACATGACACTAATCAATTAATTAAATAATAATAAATCACATAAATCCAAATAATTCCAAATAAATCCTAGAAAATTACCAAAATACCCTTTAGGCTAAAAATCACTAATTTGGTGTTCTAAGCCTATGGCTAAGCTCTCATGGGCATGGCAACTTCTAGGTTAGAGAAAACTAAGGTTTACACTAAGTTATATTAACCAAAATCACAAAGTCATAAGTCATGACTTAGCATGACTTTAGAAATGGTTTAACTTAACTGAAATCACCAGAAAATCATACCATGACTAAAATACCACTAATAAATAATAAAAATAATAAATTTTCAAAAATTCCCAATTTCAGAAAACAGGGTGTTACAAGTCTACCCACCTTAAAATAATTTCGTCCTCGAAATTTAGATGGTCGTACTCCTCCTAGGTCAAACCTCCAACAATCAGGGACGAAGCCACTACCTAGGCAATATACAAGGTCAATAAGCAAAATATGGGTAGTAGACCTATACTGGGTCATGTCCAAAAATTGGTTGGTAGTTTTAGGTCATAGGGTGTCCTTAATTCAAATCGAAGCCAAAAGTAACTCCATGGGGTAAATCAGGGTGAAGTCTTGGGTCAGAAAAATCGTACTAAGCAAATGAAGCACACAATGGTATGCTTGAGTGGCACACTAAGGTCATGGGTGTAGTATGTCATGTCTAGGTCACGTATGTGAAATCAGTTTTGGGAAAACAACTAGTCTTGTGCTTCAAATTTAAAAGTCACGGTAATATGTCTACGATGATCATATTTTAGAGTGGGAAGAGTCTATGGCCTGATTGAACCAGAAATCATGATGAATAGTGGTACCAGGGGGACAGGTTAAATGGAACAATCTGTGGTCTCGTCTAGGTGCACTAGTCATTCTAGATCAATACTGTCCTATGGTATCAAAACGTACAAGCAATCTAGGGTGTCCTAATTGGGAAGGGTAAAGGAACAACAATCATCACGGCTGTAGGGCCGTCTACCATCCTATATGAAAAATTGTCATCAACAAGTAACTGAGAAACCATAAAAAGTTACTATTCCATAAAGTGGAAAAAGAAAATTGAAAAATTTAGGCACAACAATCACAAATAGATTTTAGTCTTGGCACGATCTAAGTTGATCAATTTTAGGATAAATCGAGATTGGACAAGATGGGAAATTAATGAAATCAAGTATGAGCACGAGCATCCAATGATGAAGATCCAGGTCATGATTAAATTTAATCCAACTGGATATGAATACGAGGTTCATAGGTGATAAAATAATTCCAAGGAGAATTGTCAAGGCTGTTGTGGATAAGATTCTAAGGTAAGTTTAACTGTGTCTCTATCCACGTAGATTAATATATGAAAAAGCGAACCAAAAATGCAATAGGTTGATCAGACCATCATGCGCCGGTTCTGATTAGATAATATGTTAGAGGGTGCGCACCCAATAAAATATATCATGATCAAGCTCGAAAAAGGATAAGCTTGTAAAACTAAGGATAAATTCATAGCATAAGATATAAGTAAGGGTGGAAATGATGAAAGAAGATACATAGTCCAAGATTCTTAACCAATCGGGTCAAGCATTCAAGGTAAGGTACAAGGTTAAGTATTTGAGGGTTCAAGCAGAACACCATCACATGCCAGGTCGAAAGAATTAAGCCAAGGTGGATCTCTAATTGAAATAAGAATTAATTTAGTATCATGGTAGAGGTTATAGTTTAGCCATTTGACCAGAAAATCATATCAAGATAATGGAGTACAAGGAGACGGGTTTTTGTAGGACATGGAATACCTACATGAAGGTAGGCTAGTCTAGGTCTTACATGTGAAGTTTGTTGGAAGGTAACAGCTAGTATTATACTCTGAATACCTAAGTCATGGTAAAGGACGTCCAATGATCTAGAATAAAAAGTGGGGGTTCAAGACGTGATAATTGATGCAAAAATTGAAGAAGATCAAATTAACCAATGAAATAAAATTAATCAGGAATCCAGTAAATAATTTAGGAACACAGTCCTAGGGATAGATAGGCTACTAGATGGATATAGTTTAGGGTTCGACCAATCAAGGGTCAAGGTTAGAAGGTCTCAATAAGTCTTTATTTGAGGGAAATGTCGAGTAAGTCAGGTTTGGGTTACAGTCACATAGATTGGTAGTAGGAGTTGAGCAAGATGCAAAAATAGAGGGGACAGTTCATTTCAATGAAAAGCAATTAGCAAGAGGATTAGAGGGCAAGAAACAGATAAGAGTTTTCTCATAAATGTGATTGAGTACCCTAAAATAAAAGATATTAATCTAACACTAAGAAATTAAAATCAACAACTACAAAAATTTTAAAATTATCAACTAACACCAGGATTCAAAGTGCTACAGTGAATCCTCCAAAATCAAATTTAATCAAGGAAAAAGGAGTTTAAATCGTAATTTCAAATGAGATTCTCAAGGGTCATCCCAGGAATCTCTCAAAGTATCCTAGCAGTGATTGAGTATCCACTCTCTCTAAGCCTATTCCTCAAATCCTATCGCAGGCTGTAGTGATACTCTAGTTCGAATACCACTACATAAACTCGAGACCTGCATGGGCCACCACTAAAAACGTGTCACGACCCGCACCCTAGAGTAAGGGCACGAGAACGTAACAACGCCCAGCCTACGCCGCAGTATCGGCGGTAGAACGCTGTCCTAGGTCAATCATCTAACAATATAAAAGTACCTGTACAGTTTATACTCTCCGAATGGAGGTAACATCACAACATGATGTTTCAATCACATCTAAGGTAGAAGAATGAAGAACAGATAAATAGATAGTAACTCAAAAAGAACCATAGTATAGATGAAAAAGTCTAAGTGTCTAAGATACATAACATCCAGAATGTCAACTCATAATAATAAGTCTAAGAGTCTATACATCTCCACATCTCAAAATACAACTCAGAATATGAGACAAAATGATAATATAGAAAAGACTGCCTAGACTAAACTGGTCTAGACTACTAGAACATCCTCCTCAGCTGCAGGTGGATCCTGCTGAGGGTCCACAACATAAGTATCATCTAGTCCTGCTCCATAATAGGTAGACACCAGGGCCTCCTCCTCATCCTCTGTAATATTTTCAACAGGTCCAATCAGGACGGGAACGAGCACAATACATCTCACGCAGTGCATATCAGGTTAGGAAATACGATACAGGCAATAGAGTAAGATACATGAACTGCTGAAAGGAAATGTACACTGTAAAAGAGATAGCTGTAATGAAATATCTACTATATAGAGAACTGTAGTGACTAGTGATGTAGAGTACAAGATAGGCATGTGAATGGCTAGAATTTATACATGATCTACTGAGTTTGCACATGACTACTTTGGAATTATTCACATGTCCACTTCTACTCCCCCGTTTCCCCAATCAATACACAAGGATCTATACAAGTTACGTTATTATACATGATATCACATGGGGCCCATGAAAGGGTGCACATGATAGTATACATGAGGGCTCAGTAAACATGAGAGTACATGATCACATGAGTGCACATGAATAATAGAAGCATGGGAGTACATGATGATAGTGAAACACACATAACATGAAGTACCCGATGCTCCCGAGGGGGATAACATCTCATGTAAAGATCCATATAGTACCAATCCGTGTTACCAACGTGACAGCAACAAGTAAAGTAATCTAGAGCAAGAAGTAAAGCCTGAACAAGTATGAAACGGTCAGAGAATGTACTCGCCTGATAACTGAATGTCTGAAGAGGATATACTGTATGAGGAGAGGTGTATGGCTCCTAGTCAGAGCAATACAAGTCACAATGTATCCACAATGGTAAAAATAAAGTATACAATGCATACTACATAATTCTAGGTCAATTTGGTCAAAAGTCAACTCTGGGTCAACTCTAATAGTCAAACTAGGTCACAGGAAGTCATACTAGATCATAGGGAATCAAACTAAGTCAAATAGAGTCAAACAAGGTCAAACAAGTCAAATACTAGTCAACATGATCAATCTGGGTCAAGTCTAGGTCAAACTTAGACCAACTAAGGTATTGGTCAAACAAAGACCAGTCAGTCAGGTAACTAGGTCAAACAAGGACTAGTCAACAAGGTGATTAGGTCAAACATGGTCAGACTAGTTGAACTAGTCATTCTTAGGTTAATTAGGTCATGGTTTGACCTAAAGTTGACTTTGGTCAACCTTTAGTCAACAAAGGTTAACAAGTTGGGTTTTGGGCCATTAGGTCAAATTGAGTTAGCCCCCAAGCCATAGGCTAGTAGCCTAGGCCATAGGCTATTCTTAGGGTTCCATAGGCTAGTGATTATAGGTTTCTATATAAACCTAGACTTAGCAAGTTATACATATATCTATATATATAAATATATATACACACATCAATCTACTATCTATATACCTATATGGGAATACCATATATACCATACCCAAAAACCTACATACATATGATACACTATATGTGACCTAAATAAATATATATATATATATCAATATATATATACATATATATATATCTATATATATAAAACTTATATATATACTATACATATATAAAGAGAGGAAAGTGAGGGTCATAGAGAGAGAGACTGAGAATGAGAGAGAGACAGTGAGAGGGAGAGTCACTGCTGGACAGTAGGGAAGGGGGGTTTCAGTATTCTGGAACCAAGAATACAGTCCCAAACACACACACACACAGCCTACATATATACATACATATGTATATATATACAACTACCTATTCACTCACCCAAATACCCTCAAAATTCACCCACACTCACACATACATATATACTACATAATTATATACTAAAAACATATAAACATGTATAAAAATGCATAAAATGGCAATTGAAATTGGTTTTGGAAAAACTGGAATAAATTCCAGAAATCTGGAATTGGGTTTTACCCAGGTTTTGGGGGTAATTCGATTTCGAACCATAAAATCGAACTAAGGTTAGTGTCCATTGGTTGGTAATGGTAGGGTAGGGTCTATACTAGTGTCCTAGGTGCCTGAGACACGACCACGACACGTTTTGGTGTGTCGGACACGCAAAAATCAAAATCAGGTAAAATCTAGGGCACGCGAAGGGCTGATGTTTGTGTGTCTCGTACTCACGACACAAGACACGTCGTGTCTCGTGCTCATGGGGAAGGTTCGCCTAGGGGTCCCCTAGGTGTCCACGGTCCTGATTTGTGTCCACGTGTGTCCGTGTCCGAGATACGAGCACGTATCAGTAGCTCTGATACGTGTGTGCGCAGTATAGTGTAGGGTCATTGCGAGTGTGATTTTCACTCGACACGACACCAACGTGTCTGAAACTTTGGGAGGGGTGTGTCAGACACTGCCCCAACCCTCAGGCCAAGTTTCGTGTGTCCACGTCGCGTGTCGTGTCCGCACGAGAAGTCTGGTAGCAGGGGAGGCTGCACAGTCTCGTGCGCGCGTGTCGAGGGGTCGTGTGCTCCACACGGGGCACGTGGGGCCACGTGCTCGTGTCAGGGGGTCGGCCTAGGGTCTAGGTTTGTGTCCTCGTGTCTGTATTGTGTCCACAATGGGTGTGGACACAATACACAGCATCAAACAGTTAGGTTTTACAGTGTGTCAGTGTGTGCTGAAATCAGTGATTTCGTGTCCAATTTGGACACGAAACGTGTCCTGTTTTGTGCTCAGTCAAGTGGAAAAGTGACCTAGGGATCTAGGGCTACCCAAATATCAATTTTGTTTTGAAAAACATTAACAAAATGTTCTATGTGGCATTTCACCAAACACCTAGTTTCAAACATAGATACGTGTCCGATACGGACACCAAACCACATAAAAATCCTACCAAACTTGACCTACATGACCATGGTATCCTAATGCATGCAACCATGAAGAGAAATCACTATTTTGATAGGGTTTAGAACACTTTACCTATATGTGCAAAATCATGAAAATCAACCTTCTAGGGGGGTTTCCTCTTCACTTTGGGGTGTCCAAATCCTTGTGCAACCTTGCTACTAAGCCTCCTTTAGCATCCTCAAGTGTAGGGGGTTCCAACGCAACAAACGGGGCTCAATTTGGTGAAGGAATGAAGAAGTTATGGCTTTGTGAAGTTGAGGGAAAAATGGGTTTTCAATACATTGAAAATGAGGCTCTTTGTGAAGATGGGGGTGTTCATATAGGGGGGGGGCATGCTTGGCCGGCCATGGGGGTTGGTTTAGGGTTAGGATCAATGGTTGTGGGCTCTCCAACAAGTTTCAAAGCTATCCTATGGCTAGGATTCATTCTACATAACTTTATGTAAAATATCTAAATAAAATATCTAATGTAAATATCTAACATGAAATATCTAGATATTTAGCTCTAACATTACTTTAGTTAAACCCATCTAACTTAGTCTCTAGGTCATGACTAACATCTAGATTAGGGCTAAACTAGGTTAGTAACTAACATGACACTAATCAATTAATTAAATAATAATAAATCACATAAATCCAAATAATTCCAAATAAATCCTAGAAAATTACCAAAATACCCTTTAGGCTAAAAATCACTAATTTGGTGTTCTAAGCCTATGGCTAAGCTCTCATGGGCATGGCAACTTCTAGGTTAGAGAAAACTAGGGTTTACACTAAGTTATATTAACCAAAATCACAAAGTCATAAGTCATGACTTAGCATGACTTTAGAAATGGTTTAACTTAACTGAAATCACCAGAAAATCATACCATGACTAAAATACCACTAATAAATAATAAAAATAATAAATTTTCAAAAATCCCAATTTCAGAAAACAGGGTGTTACAACCTCCTTCGTAAGTTAACCCATTTACTATACCACCATGTGAGCATACTATTTTAATATTATGATCCATGAGAAAGAAGAAGTAGTTTGAGAAGTTTAGCTAATAGAGAGCGAGAGCTTGTAAGAGGGAGAACTAGCTTCCTGAGGAGTTGGAGCTTCCAAGCTTCAGAGAAGTGCTTCTGTGAAGAGAGGAGAAAGTAGTGTGTTTGTGTATATATATATAGAGAGAGATAAGAGAGAGAGAGAGATAGAGAGAGAGAGTTAAGCATTGCAATAAATAGGAAGAAAAGAAACGTCGAAATGTAGCCGTTGGAGGAAAAAAAAAAAGACGTTGAAATGTAGCCGTTGAAATGTGCTTCTAGGCTGTTGCCTGCGCGCGCCGCCAATGGTGGCGCATCGTGTTGGGCCAACAACGATGGCGCGTTCCCTTTCCCGTGGGTCCACAAGCAGCACACGCCATGGGCCTTGGCGCTCACCCTCGCGCGCAGCGCCATGAGCCTTGGAGCTATCTCCCCCACGCCATGGACCTTGGCGCTCCCCATATTGCACGCCAACAACAATGGCGCGTTCCCGTCACCCCTACCACCATTCCACCAGCGCACCATGGGACTTGTCGTTTCATTACCCAAAATAAATTTTTCTAAACTTCTTGCTTTTTTTATAATTACGTTAAAATTCTTTACCCTGTATGAAAATTTCTGTTAAATTTGTCCTTTTACTATATGACACATATGATAGAAATGGAGAATCATTGGAGAGCATTTTTTATGTCTACAATTTCTATGTAAAACTCTTCCAACTAGGATAGAAATCTCCTTAGACCATCTCCAATGGGGGTTTCTATCTTCCCTATTTCTATAGAAGAAATCCATTTTAAAAAAATTTCTTCCAATGATGATTTCTATCACCATTCCTATCCTAGGTGGCAATGATGTAGGATGGAAACTTTCTAGGGATTTCTACATGTAGAAACTCTCATAGAAATTCTCCTATCTCTTATGATAATTATTATTGGGCCCACACCATTAAATTGGTTCTTTACTATGTGACACATAGAATAGAAATTGAGAACCATTTAAGAGCATTTTTGTATGTCTAAATTTTTTAGGTAGAAACTCTTCCAACTAAGACATAAACTTCTTAAAATATAATGCCAAATAAGATAAGAACTCAATTTTAAAAATCATCATTAGAGATAGTCTTAAAGTACAATGTCAATGTCAAATAGGATAAGGACTCAATTTTAGAAATTACCATTGGAGATGGTCTTAGAGTCGGCAGACAATTTGACTGCGTGGGCAGTAGAGCCGGTTTCCGATAAGTTGCAGCTAGCAACTAAAAAAAAAACTCCGCGAGTCAAAAGGCTGTTTTGGTGGACAGTGGAAACATACCAAAACGTTGGTCTGGCTCAATCAGCTGCTGCTGCTGGCACCGCTTCCTCGGACCAGTGGTTCACGTACGGATGCATACGTGCGCCAAGTTCCAAAGAGCACACAATGAACAGAACCTCCCCTTTAAACCCATTTTTCTCATTCAACCCCTCACCAAACCTCGCAAATTCCATCCAAACCCCCCAACAAAACTCCAAACTCACATTTGGAATTGACAGAGCGTCCCCTAGAAATATTTTTGTACTTTTCCTCCCTCTCCCCCTCCTCTCGTTCCAGTGCTTATCCACGGTTGGTTCGAGAGGAACGTGATAAGAGTGGACTCACTGACTCGCTCCACTGCTGTAACCGTACACCAATCCCACTTTTCCAAATTTAACCATCCCTTCAATTGCCATTTCCTTCTTCATCTCATCATCTCAGATCAGTTCTCCTCTCTGTTGTTGTTGTTGTTAATAGTGTTGTTTGTGTTTGATAATGGAATAGTTGGTTGCTTATTATGTGTACAATGGAAGAAGAGTCACTTTCACATGCTACTGCTGATCATAAGAAGTGTTGCTTTCATATCCATGCACTCTCTCTTTTCCTCTCCTTCAGGCTTATTTTGTTGCACACAAAAAATATTATAAGAAGAGAACCACGCCCCCAAATTCTTGATTTTGTTGTTGTTGGGATCGAGAGAGATCAAATGGATGGTGGTAAGAGCGAGACGAAGGTGGTGGTGAAGGAGGCCGGAGATCCGATACTGGAGGACATCATGATCGACATCGACGCGGTCGATGACTTCCTCCTCACCGACGAGGCCTTCTCCTCGCTCCCGGACTTCCCTTGCCTCCCCTCCCCGTCTCGACGTGGCGGTTCCTCCGAAGATCAACTCGTCGTGCTCCGATCCGCTGTCGCCGCACTCTTCCTCCTCTTCCTCCTCCTGGACTTTCGTGGCCGACGCCGCGAATGCTCCGCTGCAGCAGCCGGATTTCCTCGACAGCCTGCTGCTCCAGGACTGGGACCCCAGCTCTCTCTTCCCTGCTGAAGAAGGCGATAACAACAGCAACAGCAGCATGGTGCAGTCGCTTGATCATCAGAATAGGAAGGAGAAAGAAGGAGATGTCGGGGTTTCCGACGAGCTGGGGGAGGTGTTCTTGGAGTGGCTGAAGAACAACAGGGACGCCATCTCTCCCGAGGACCTGCGGAACATCAAGCTCAAGAAGTCGACCATCGAGTGCGCGGCGGCAAGGCTTGGGGAAGGGGCAGGGGAGGATGCAGCTCGTCAAGCTCATCCTCTCCTGGGTGCAGAACAATCATCTGGAGAAGCGACGTAAGCAGCAGCTGCAGCAGCAGACGGCCACCAGCGGAAGGAGCGAAACCAATTCTGCTCCTATCGCTCAGCCGCAGCCAGTGTTGGTGCCGGTGCCTTCTGTTCCTTCCGGCAACGGGCCCGTCAGCCCTAACCCTAGCCCAGGTTTCGACTGCAATTTCGACGAGCTAGGCTACCACAACTATAATCCTTGGGGGCACTACCAGCCCGTGGTCGATCCGCTGATGGTACCGAATGGCGGTGCAGTGGACATGCCTGGCTTTTACTATCCGAGCGGAGGTTCCGGCAGCAGCGCGGCGGCGGTGGTGGCGGCTTCAACAGCCAGCCTTTTTCTCCTGTGGTGCCGGATTACCACGGCTTCTCGCCTGCCCGGGTGGGTTATCCTCCGTATCCGCAACCAATACAAATGCAGCCTCCTATGCAGTATCCAGGAGGATTTTTGTATCCGGCGACGAGCCCTGGAGGGACGTCATCCGCGACTAAGGAAGCAAGGAAGAAGAGGATGGCTCGGCAGAGGCGCTACTCGACGCTTCACCCCAACACGAGCAGTACGGGCAGCAACAGCCACCCAACCCGTACGCTCATCCGCTGCATGCCGCAGCGGTGGCAGGTGGAGGATGCTCTTCGGCTTCCTCTAATGCTACCTCTAGGAGTTGGGCATTGCTGTCGTCTCCATCTCCATCTCCAACTCCAACTCCATCTCCATCGCCTCGTGGTGTGAAATCGGCTGCAGCCATTGCTCCGCCGGCCAGTGCATCGAACATGCAGAAGAAGCGCAATGCCTCGGCCGCCTCGGACAAACAGCAGGTGAAGCTTGAGTACATCTTTGCTTGTTCATGTGTGTTTTGAGAAACCATGTATTAATTTTAGGGTTGAGAAGTACCTCACCATTTCCTAACTATTTGTGTTGAAATGGGTGGATATAGAACTGGAAGTCGGAGAAGAACTTGAGATTTTTGCTGCAGAAGGTGCTCAAGCAGAGCGATGTCGGAAGTCTCGGGAGAATCGTGCTGCCGAAAGTGAGCGACCCTCGATATGGTTTGATCTGTTGAATTTATATAATTCTTTTCTTCATCTTTGATTGAGTGCCAACATTAAAATTTAAAATTTCTCAAGATGTTAAAATTGTAATAAGGAAAATAATTTAGCATGTGTTTCTTTTGATCGTGCTCAGAAGGAAGCGGAGAGCCATCTGCCGGTGCTCAATGCAAGGGATGGGATCACCATCCCCATGGAGGACATTGGCACCTCAAGAGTATGGAACATGAGATACAGGTACTTATTTTGCATTCGATACTGCTGGTTCAGTTTTCCACTAAAAACTGCTTGAAATTTTACTGCAAGTTTTGTTCTTTGTTGCAATTTGAATATTTGTTAGATTTTTTTTTCCTCTTGACTAAAGCTCTCGAGTACTCTTGACAAGTATTGGATACAATTGTGGAGTGGGTGGGTTCCCAACCTATGTGGAAAAATTCCGGAGTGCGACGAGCGCCGTTCGATGTCGAAGAAGCTCGGAAAGTAGGCAACGAGGAGTTGCTGCTGCTGCTGCTAACAAAGGGGGAGTTTCTGGACCCGGGCCACCGAGTTCGGGCCGAACTCGGTCCCAGGCCGAGTTCTGGCCGAACTCGGTCTGGCTGTTCCAGAACCATTCTGGCAGCCCGACACAGAGTTCTGCCCGAACTCTGTGTCGTCGGGCTGGGCAGAAATCTGGGGTGATTATTCACCATTGGATCTAATCAAATGGTCCAGGTTTGTTGCGGATTAGGGAGTTAAGTTGGGATTTCCAAACCCTAATTAATTGCAACACAATCGTAGACAACACAAGAAAAGAGAGAGGAAGGAGGCAAGAGTGCCATTGCAACTTTGGGAGAGAAGACGGAGGATTGAAGGTCTTTTTCGGAGAAGAATCGGATTCGGGTAATCTCTACTCGTCGTTCTTGTCCTTCGTAGCCTTGTAATCATTGTTCTTGCTTCCAAGTGTTGTGGGGATCCGATTTGGATATGAAAGTTTGTAGAGGGTGTAATTCTTCTATTTCATTAGTGGAGGCTTCTCAGGGTTGGACTCCGATCGTCCCGTGGTTTTTTCGCAAGGGTTTTCACGTCAAAAATTCTGTGTCTGTGTTTGTTTTTGGTATTTTTGGTTCGTGCGTTGTTTGCTCGGTTCTCTCGCAGACACTCTCTAGTTTGGAAAAGGTTTCCGCATTTCTTTTCCAACAAAGTGGTATCAAAGTCAAGTTCTGGAATTCAGAAGGGTGTCAGGAGTTGACATAAACTAGAGAGAGAGATGGACGCGAAGCTGGTGCGCATGGTGAACCTGAACGGCCCAACTATCACTATTGGCGGAGCAAGATGAAAGATTTGCTATTCGTCAAGAAGCTGCATCTGCCCGTATTTGCATCCGAGAAGCCCAGTGATAAATCGAGGAGGACTGAAATTCGAGCATATACAGGTGTGTGGATATATTAGCAGTTCGTTGACGAGTACGTGTACAACCACGTTGCCAATATTGAGCACGCGAAGACGTTATGGGATAAGCTAGAATCTTTGTACGCAGAAGACTGAGGTAAACAAGTTGTTCCTGATCCGGACGATGATGGGTCTGCGCTACAAAGATGGGCGTCTATACGGATCACTTGAGTAATTTTCAGGGCGTGGTCGACCAGCTGTCTTCAATGGGAGTCAAGTTCGACGACGAAGTTCAGGGATTATGGCTGATGTGTACATTGCCAGACTCGTGGGAGACTGTACGAGTATCTATGATCGCTTCTGCTCCAGAGGGCGTGGTCAGTCTGGAGTTTGCCAAGAACGGGGTACTGAATGAAGAGATGCGAGACGTTCTCAGGGCACTTCATCCACATCCCACCACTCAGAGACATTGGTTTCAGAGAGCCGCGGAAGGGACAAAAGCAGGGGTCCAGGTGGTGGCAGAGACAAGAGCAGAAGAAAGTCCAAAGGTCGGTACGAGGACTCAGAGTGTTACCACTGTGGCAAGAAGGGCCACATCAAGCGGAACTATTTCGCTTGGAAGAGAGAGAAGAAGGACGACAAGGGAAAGCAAGAAGAGAACACTACAGAGGCGGCCTCGATGCATGGAGGCGATGTGATCGTCGTAGGTGATGAGGTCATTACAAACCTCGCCTGCGATTACAATTCTTGGCTGGTGGACTCAGGGGCTTCAGTGTATGTATCTCACAACAGGCACTATTTGCCAGTTACACAACAGACGACTGTGGAGTGTTGAAGATGGGCAATGGAGATGTGTCGAAGGCGGTTGCCGTTGGAGATGTGCATTTGAGAACGAAGACGGGTGCGGTTTTTGTCTCAAAGATGTTCGTCATGTCCCTGATATCCGTTTCAACCTGGTGTCGGTTGGAATGATGGATGACGAGGGATTCTTCAGTCTCTTCGGGAACAGTCAGTGGAAGCTTTCCAGAGGTTCGATAGTGATTGCCAGAGGAAGCAAGAAGTCAGGTCTCTACTATATGGAGGGGAGCGCACAGGGCACAGGAGGTGAACGCAGTCAGTGATGCGTCTACCAAGTTGTGGCACAGGCGGCTCGCCATATCAGTGAGAAGGGGATGAGCTACTTGGTGAACAGAAAAGTGATTCCAGGGCTCAAGTCTACAAAGTTGGAGAAGTGCACGCTCTGTTTAGCTGGGAAGCAAAATATGTGTCTTTTCAAAGTCACCCAAATTTAAGGAAGCCAGCGTTGCTCGAGTTGATTCACTCGGATGTCTGCGGTCCTATGAAGGTAAAATCTATTGGTGGTGCTTCTTACTTTGTAACTTTTATTGATGACTGTTCCAGGAAGGTTTGGGTCTATGTCTTAAAGACCAAGGATCAGGTGCTGCCTACTTTCAAAGAGTTCAGGCCTCTGTTGAAAGAGATACGGGCAAGAAGTTATTGTGTGTTCGGTCCGACAATGGCGACGAATACATCGGTCCCTTTGATGCTTATTGCAGAGAGCAGGAATACGACACCAGAAGACTCCGCCAAAGACACCTCAGCTCAATGGTGTAGCGGAGCGCATGAACAGGACACTGATGGAGAGGGTGCGGTGTTTTGTCAGAAGCAAACTTGCCGGGCAGTTATTGGGGTGAGGCTCTTCTCACAGCTGCTTATTATTAATTTGTCTCCTAGTGCTCCTTTGCAGGATGATGTGCCTGACAAAGTATGGTACGACAAAGAGCCGTCATACAATCACCTGCGAGTGTTTGGTTGTAAGGCCTTCGTGTATGTACGAAGGACGAAAGGACCAAACTTGAGCCGAAGACGAGGCGATGCGTCTTTGTCGGCTACGGTCGGGATGAGTTTGGCTATAGTCTCTACGACCTGGTGGAAAGAAAGCTCTACAGAAGCAAGGACGTGGTATTCGTCGAGGATCAGACCATGACCAACACCCAGGATTTCGAGACGCCTTCTGAGGCTGAGGAATTGCCTAAGTTAGAGTCATTTCGCTTCGAGCAGTTTCCAGAGGATATCGCAAGGATCCCATTATGGGAGAGCCAGTACATGGAGTTGCTCCCAACCTTGATCATCAGCCTGCTGATGGTGGTCAGGGTGTCCTCAGAAGGATGAGCATGCCGGGAAGGCATTCCTGATGGGGTGGAGGCTGTTGGTATACAGCCAGCACCAGTGGCTCCATTGAGAAGGAGCGACAGAGAGCGTCGACCATCTACGAGATACTCACCGGATGAGTATGTGCTATTGACTGACGGGGGAGAGCCCGAAAGTTTTGCAGAGGCTATGAAAGACGAACACAGGCAGGAGTGGATGGAGGCTATGCAGAGGAGATGAGTTCCTTATACGCCAATTACTTATGAGCTGGTGGGTTGCCAAAGGGCAAGAAGGCTTTGAAGAATCGATGGGTGTTTAGAGTGAAGCAGATGGATGATGCTACTCGCCCTCGATACAAAGCGAGGCTGGTAGTCAAAGGCTACGGTCAACAGAAAGGCGTGGATTATGATGAGTTTTTGTCTGTCGTCAAGCATTCGTCTATTCGGGTGGTGCTAGCATTAGCAGCCAGTCTCGACTTGGAGGTCGAGCAGATGGACGTGAAGACGACATTCCTCCACGGTGATCTTGAGGAGAGTTATACATGGAGCAGCCAGAGGAATTCTGTGAGAAGGGCACGTCACATTTGGTTGTCGGTTGAGAAAGAGCTTGTATGGTCTGAAGCAGGCTCCGAGCAGTGGTACAGGATGTTCGAGTCGTTTATGGGGGAGCATGGCTATGCTCGGACGACGTCGGATCACTGTATATTTGTGAGTATTTTGCCGATGATGATGTTATTATTTTATTACTCTATGTAGATGATATGATATTAGTGGGTCAGAATGCCACTAGGATAGCGGAGTTGAAGCGCCAACTGGGCGCGGCCTTCTCTATAAAGGATTTGGGCGCACGAAGACTATTCTTGGGATGAAGATCAACCGAGAGAGAGTCCAAGCTGCTACATTTGTCCCAAAAGAAGTATATTCACCGGGTACTTCAGCATTTTTTCGGTATAGGAGGGTCGAGAAGAAAGTAAGTTTCCCCTTGCGGCTCACTTAAGTTCACTGAGGAGCAGTGTCCATCTACGAGGACGAAAAGGAAGATATGGAACGGGTTCCATATGCTTCAGCTGTGGGGAGCCTTATGTATGCTATGGTGTGTACGAGGCCAGACATCGCTCATGCAGTTGGCACTATTAGCAGGTATCTTTCAAATCCTGGAAGGGTATATTGGAGTGCGGTCAAGTGGATTCTACGATATCTTCAGGGCACTGCTGATTGGAGACTTTCTTTTGGTGGTGAGAGCCGAAGCTGGTTGGGTATACCAATGCTGATATGGCTGGAGATGTAGATACGAGGCGATCGACTTCGGGCTATGTGATGATGTTTGTCGGAGGAGCGGTATCGTGGCAGTCGCGGTTGCAGAAGTGTGTTGCCTTATCGACGACGGAGGCAGAATACATTGCGGCGACGGAGGCTTGCAAGGAGCTGTTGTGGATGAAGAAGCTGTTGCAGGAAATGGGGCTGAAGCAAGAGCAGTATACTTTGGTTTGCGACAGTCAGAGTGCTATTCACCTTGTGAAGAACCAGACATTTCATAGTCGGTCCAAGCACATCGAGACTCGGTATCATTGGATACGGGATGTGGTTGAGAAGAAGGACGCGGCGCTTGAAAAGGTTCATACTGATGACAATGGGGCGGACATGCTCACGAAGGTTCTACCGAGGAGAAAGTTTGAGTACTGCAGGTAGATCGTCGGGATGACGACCTCCTCCACATAGTTATGAATGGGAAGATTTGTTGGAGTGGGTGGGATTCCCAACCTATGTGGATAAGATCCCGGAGTGCGACGAGCGCCGTTCGATGTCGAAGAAGCTCGGGAAGTAGGCAACGAGGAGTTGCTGTTGCTGCTGCTAACAAAGGGGGAGTTTCTGGACCTGGGCCACCGAGTTCGGGCCGAACTCGGTCCCAGGCCGAGTTCTGGCCGAACTCGGTCTGGCTGTTCCAGAACCATTCTGGCAGCCGACACAGAGTTCTGCCCGAACTCTATGTCGTTGGGCTGGGCGAAAATCTGGGGTGATTATTCACCATTGGATCTAATCAAACGGTCCAGGTTTATTGCGGGATTAGGAAGTTAAGTTGGGATTTTCAAACCCTAATTAATTGCAACACAATCGTAGACAACACAAGAAAAGAGAGAGGAAGGAGGCAAGAGTGCCATTGCAACTTTGGGAGAGAAGACGGAGGATTGAAGGTCTTTTTCGGAGGAGAATCGGATTCGGGTAATTTCTACTCGTCGTTATTGTTCTTCGTAGCCTTGTAATCATTGTTCTTGCTTCCAAGTGTTGTGGGGATCCGATTGGATCGGGAGAAGTTTGTAGAGGGTGTAATTCTTCTATTTCATTAGTGGAGGCTTATCAGGGTTGGACTCCGATCGTCCCGTGGTTTTTTCGCAAGGGTTTTCCACGTCAAAAATTCTCTGTGTCTGCGTGGTTTGTTTTTGGTGTTTTTGGTTCGTGCTTTGTTTGCTCGGTTCTCTCGCAGGCACTCTCTAGTTTGGTGAAAGGTTTCCGCGTTTCTTTCCCAACAACAATTTCATCCACAGAATTCTTGAGTTGTTTCTTGTAACAGCAAATAGTTTATCCCCATTATAACAGCAAATAGTTTATCCCCATTATGATATGAACTACATTATCCAATTAATATATTCTTGAATTGTTCCCTACAAGCAAAAACGTACTGCACGTTTTCTCCAAAACATCACAAGCAAAATGTTAATTTGTTTGTTTATTACAAAGTAGATTAGCTTCAATTCGATCAATCTTTTGAATTAGTCCATACAAGCAAAAATAATCTACATTGATATTAGGTTTTATCTATATAGTCAATCAAAGACTTCCATGAGTTGAATTGGAATTTTCCATTAGTATGTTCTTGCATCATGAAGATTGAACACAAACTACATCGAGAGAATTCTTGATATTGTTTCTTACCAGAAAGTGCCCATGTTTAGGTATTGGCCAAACAACAAGAGCAGAATGTATCTCCTGGAAAACACAGGTATATACTTATGTTGCGGTATAATCTGGTTAAATTCCCTCGTGGGGCTCGAATACTCCATCAGTCTAGTACTGGTACGGATGCTTGGTCATGTTGCTATAATATTGTTTGATTGACATCGCAGGGGATTTTGTTCGAGCGAACGAGCTTCAGGAAGGAGACTTCATCGTGATCTACTCGGACGTCAAGTGCAACAAATATGTAATCATTTTTTCTTTTCTGTTGGTGGTGGTGGTATATTAGTATCAATCTAATTGGCATTCTGTGTGATTGTAAGGTATTAATGTTAAACTAATTGATATCGTGCAGATGATAAGGGGAGTGAAGGTCCGGTCACCACCGGAGACGAAAGTGCCGGAAGGCAACAACAAGAGCACAGGGAAGGCACAACGAAAGAAGAAAGCAGTCGAGAGCAGCAGCAGGATCAACTCCATAGCTAAGGTAGCCAGCAGCGGCAGCTCTGAGAGCAGTGATGGTGATGTGATGGAGCTTCTTGCTGATGGGGAGGATGAGGATGTAGCCTTGCCTTCCATAATCAAGATCGACGCTTGAGGAGCTCCACACCACCCCCCCTGTATTTTGGATTTTGTTTTATAATAGAGAGCAATATGTTGTACCTATATGTATAATACTGGTAAATGGTGACATGAG
Source organism: Iris pallida (assembly GCA_029216955.1). Taxonomy (NCBI): domain Eukaryota; kingdom Viridiplantae; phylum Streptophyta; class Magnoliopsida; order Asparagales; family Iridaceae; genus Iris; species Iris pallida. Next base: position 5,645,629 of record JANAVB010033220.1, read on the forward strand.
TGAGTGATAGTATATAACTCCTGGATGTAGTACCAATTGTGTTTGTTTTAAGGTATTATTTGTCTTTTGGATGCCATAATGTTGTTGCTGTTTACTATAAGTAAAGATGGTATGAGAAACTATCGTCTTAATATTGATGTGGAACTATACACAAACCAGTTTATTTCCCAGTCTCAGATGAGATATTTCATCTCAACTGCCTAGGTTAAAAATACTATATATATGCCATTGGTACACTGTGTTTATGCTCAAGGGACCAAAAAAAAATGTAGGGTGTTCTTGACTATCGAGAAAGAGTCCAGAGATAATAGCAATCAACAGTTATTGGAACAAAATAGTTCATCCATAGTTTCCATGTTTTCTGTCATTGTTGGCGGTAAGGGTTAAATTTGTCGTCTTTTTCTAGAGAAAAGTTTTGAGGATTGCTTACACTAGGGGTGAGCAAATACCGACCGATACCGAAAAATCGACCAAATACCGATTAAAATATTTCGAAAAATCGAACCGAAATTATGTACCGATACCGAATTGCCAAACCGATTAAAATATGGTATAATGGTAGTGGTAACTGGTTGAGTGTAATACCATACCAAAATACCGGACCGAAACCGATCATATATATATATATATATATATATATATATATATATATATATATATATATATTTTATTATATATATATATATATAAATATATATATATAATAATATATATATATATATATATATATATATATATATATATATATATATATATATATATATATATATATATATATATATATATATTGTCACGCCCCAGAACCAGAATACTGGAGAGCGGGGGCAGACATAGCCAGCTACGTATATTGAAATAGAATACATCTCAACTATACGGTCACGGCTGTCTAGATATGAGGGTTTACTGCAAGCCAACAGTCTCTTAAGGTCAAGCCTATTGTCTCAATCTTAAGCAAGTAATATAATTGCAAGATATATGATCATCAAATATACAATAAAAGGCGTCCCAAATATTACATATCAGCTGATCATGAAGCTAGTCGTACAAATGTTAGGACTAGCAAGAGTTTAAGTCATACATGATCAACCCTAGGATTTGTTAATCATGTTTACAGCCCGTAGGCAAACAGTAAGTAAAAGTGCATCGAGCTAACAGGTGCTCGTCGGCTAAACGCCTCAAAAGAATAAATTTACAATAGAGTGAGCGAAACAAAATAGAAAACCCACTCGTAGTCCGGGTTCCTTCTAGTCGCCACCATTGGGCTGGAAGCTTGGTAGATCCTCGGGAGCTGCTCCGAAATCTGGCCACACAAAACCAGCTGGGTCAACCCCAGAAAGAGCAAGTGCCACAAGGGGGCCACGAAATAAGAACAAAAGCCAGCAATCAGCACAGAAATATATAATATTTAAAACTAGGATTTATGAAAACATGGCAGGGTGATATACGACGAGATAACCATGGGACTATTCCGATAGCCAGGTTACAACCCGTAAACCAAACAAGGACCGGGGTTGTAACCCTTCATCTGAACAGAACTTGGTTTCCCACCATCTATCGGCAAGATAATGATGCAAGGAATCAAAACATGGAGCAATCTTGTACTGGATCGAGACATGACTAGACTGGTTATACTTCATTCAATCAATCACGACCAAGCAGATACTACGGCTTACTACTTTAACTAACTAGGGTTATCACAGGCCTAATTACTAACAAGATGCAGTGAGATTGTTCCACAGCCACAAGCCCTGCAGACCATCCAGGCTACCCAGGACGAAAGATTAGGGTTGAATTCAGGTGGGTACATTGTCCAGGAGACAAATGTACCCTTAGGTGACTTAGAGGGTGCAACACTCGACGGTGCGCTGGAAATGTGCCCTACTCGACGGCAGGCTACAGATCCCAAGAGCGCCCAGGTAACGGGATTGCCTGTAGCTGTGTCATCTCTTCATGACTACTGAGTTATTCTAGTTATTAACCTTAATCCATTTTAGTAGGTACTCCTGACCGTGGTACTCAGGAGACCCATCCTAGACATGATGCAAGACAGGACAATGGATTTAACAAGCAAGCAAGAAGAACCACCCACGGTGTCAAGGCAGGTCAAGTTAAATTATCAAGATAAATCATGTCAGGGTACTTGTCAGGAGTGCGCCACGACGGGCCACTATCATGTCAGGTTGGTCATGTCAGGAGTGCACCACCACGGGTCACTGTCGTGTTATGCTAGTTCCTTGTCATACCGTGCCATGTGCAATAGTCATTCCAAACATATTAAGTAAAATCAAGTTCATGACAAAAGGCGTAAAATATCTAATAAAATATCAATATACAGGACAATAGAAAAGCCAAGCTTAAAGAAATAAGACCAAAACTCCAAGAGCTAATGGGGTTAAGCAAGGGGTCAGGGGAGCAGCGTACGAAAAGTCATGCACGCTACAGAGCAGTGTGCGTGAAAAGTCACGCACGCTCAAGGGAACAGTGTGTGTAAAAAGTCACGCATGCTCAAGAAAGCAGCTGCGTGAAAAGTCACGCAAGCTCAAGGGAGCAGCTGCGTGAAAAGTCACGCACGCTCAAGGGAGCAGCTGCGTGAAAAGTCACGCAAGCTCAAGGGAACAGCATACGTGAAAGGTCACGCAAGCTCAAGGGAGCAGCTGCGTGAAAAGTCACGCACACTCAAGGGAGCAGCTGCGTGAAAAGTCACGCAAGCTGAAGGGAGCAGCTGCGTGAAAAGTCACGCAAGCTCAAGGGAGCAGCTGCGTGAAAAGTCACGCACGCTCAAGGGAGTCGCGCTTCCAACAGAAAGCGTACTCAAGGCTGTGTGGCGTAAGCTAAGAAGCTCTGCCACTGCTTACTGTCTTCTCCAAACAGCAAGAACACCATGGCTGAAACCAAAACTTCACAAGTTCATAACTTGGCCATCCGAACTCCAAATCCGGATTTCCAAGGCTCCAACTGGAGTGAAACTGAAAGCTCTTCCACATGGAAACATCAAAACTCACAGAAAACCAACATAAATAGCTCAAACCATGCAAAATCCAAAATTAGGAAAAGCTTAGATCTACGATAATGGGGGCTCCAATTCACAAAAACTCAAGTTCTAATGTTTGTCTCCATGTCCTAAACTAGCAAATGGACAAAGAAAAGAGGGTTCTCATGTAGTGGCAAGATGCACTTGCCTAGGGTTAGGAGAGTTGTGGAGGAAGAAGAAGAAGAAGAAGGAAATTAATGGTGTTTATGAGGAGAGAGAGTGGTAGGTGGGGATATAAAGAGGGGAGTTGTGGTGGGGATGAGGGTGTAGCATAGGGCTAGGGTGATCCAATGCACAAAAACCGAACCAAACCGAACCAATAAAACCGAGCCAATACCAAACCCAAATACGAGAAATACCGAAATCCCACAAGCTGAGAAAAATAAAAAGACATGCCAAAATCTAAATACGAGTATAAATACAAAATACTGGAAATACGGGAAATGAGGGTGACATATATATATATATATATATATATATATATATATATATATATATATATATATATATATATATATATATATATACTTTTTTAGGATGTTGTTCGTGATTAATTTTATACTATTCATTTTCATTTGTATCTTTGTGTTCTTAGAACTTAGAATGTATTTTAATGGACTTGTAGTTATGTTAAAAACACTGAGAATTAAGTTTGTGATCTTTTGAGTTTATGATTTTGTGTTCTCATAGAATTCTGAAGTGAATTTTGGCTACTTAAACTTATACTAAAGATTAAACATAGTGACCGCGTTTGATCTTTTAAGCTCATTTTTAGGTGTTTACGGCTTGTTACATAGTTTTAATAATTTTGATTAGTTGTTTGTGTTGGGTTTTGGCCTTTTTAGTTTTCGAACTTTAGTCCCACATCGGCTAGGCCAAAGTAGTTGTATCTCCATATATTAGCTATGCTATTTTAGAGATGCACATGTGGTGTGGAGATGCACATGGGTGTGCCATGTGGGATTATTTTTCTAATGGAAAAAAGGATAAATCAACAATTGAAAGCATTCATGCTTTTTGCTCTTGGAAAATTTATTTCCATTGGAAGTGACTCGGACTCGGACTCATGAGGCGTAATATGGCATTTTTGTTGGCGTACTTTGCACGTCAACATCGTCGCTAGGCGCATAGTGCGCTTAAGTTGAGCGAGCCAGTTGCGCAACCGGTTGCGCGCCCAGCGATGCAGCCAGGTGCACGGCCAGGTGTGCGTCCAGTTGCGCAGGTGGCGCAGGACGCGCGGTGTACAAGGCACGCGAGGTACGCGAGGTGCGCAACTTGCATCTGAGCGGTTACTGCACATTCTAAGTGGTTTTTACCGTGTCCCGAACGTTCTGCTAACCGGGCAGTTGTAACTCGGGCCTATAAAATGTCACTTCTCTCTCACAGGGCAAGTATAGAGGCTAATACAGAAAGTTGCGAGAGTTTACAAGTGTTTCTTAACACAAGTAAACATAAGCGTTGAAAGAGAAGAGAAACGCTGTACCTGCATTGCTTTTGTACGGGAGTCCGTGTACCATCCGAGGAGTTAAAAGAGCAGGAGTGTTCCAAAGTTCTCCGACGAACTTGCTGGTTCCTGGAAGCTATTTGTGTGGGCGAATATAGCTTTGAGCAACGGTGATCATTCACCCCAGCAGGCCATTATCCATCTATCGCCTGTCATCTTCTCTGCTGCTGTTAGCATATCGATCCGTACCTTCTGTTTAGAAGTGCTACTGTGATTTGCTACAGATTACGAAATCTTTTTAGATTCTCGTAATCTAGAATCCTCCTAGGATCTCTGTTACGTGCCTTCTTTGAAGTGTTGTGTTGAAACATTGTCTTTACAATTGTTTCCCCTTCTAAATTTCCATCAAAAATTGTGCCCCGGCACTAACAATCTCAAAGCTATATTGCTACGATAGAAAACTTTCGTGCTTCGCTAATCAATCCTAACTTCTCTAAGTTAGAACAATTTGATGGTGAGTACTATCAAATCTGGAAAGAGAAAAATTTTCCTCAATCTTCAGTTCTCTGATGTTGATCACGTACTGATTGAGGAGGAACCTACTGTTCTAGAAACTGGATCTACAGCCGCAATCGCTACGGCTGCTAAGAACCAGAACAAGTGGAGAAGGGACAATAGAATTTGTAGGCTTATGATCCTAAATACTATGGAAGATTTTCTTGCCGAATCTTATTCAAGGAAGATTGTTGCCAGAGAGATTTAGGAGTCTCTGGAGAAAGTTTATGACGAAAATAAGAACCAGAATAAGATATTTCTTGTTGAGAAATATCATAAGTGGTTCTTTGAAGACAACAAGCCAATGCTGCTGCAGGTGAAGGAGTTCCTGAAACTGCGACAGAAGTTGGAGGATGAGGCGATGCCCCTTATCGACAAGTTTATGGTTGGTGGGCTCGTCTCTAAGCTCCCTGCTGGGTGGAGCAAGTTCTATGCAAACATGCATTAGAAGAAGTTGGAGATTTCTCTCGAAGATCTCCTACAGGAAGTGTATGTTGAAGACCAGATGCGAGCTCAACTGAAAGTGGACGCACTGTCCAAGCAATTGGCTAACGCCAATATGGTTCATACCAGGAAACCCAGGGGAAAGTAGACGGCTTCCCACAGCAAGAAGAAGGACCCTGACAATCTGAAAGTCAAGGGGACTTCTGTCACCCCCAGTTTTCGAATTAGGGGTATTTTTGTCATTTTTCAAGTTTTATAATTTTTAGGAATTTTTATTTATTTTATATAATTTTTTGGGATTTATTTGGTTTGGTTTGGATTTTATCCAATTCGGACTCAAGTTGGAGACCCGGGTAGCCTGGACCCTAGTGGGACCCACATACTAGCTGGGCTTAGCCCACATACCATCCTAATTAGGTTAGAAATCATAAACCCAACTTCCATGGCTTAATTAGTCATTTTAGAGCTTAATTAGTTAATTAGAAACAAACCGAACCAAACCGAAACAAACCGAACCCAACCTAAGTCTAATGGGTTTGGAGGCGATTGGATCCCACCCAAACCCAATAACCCCCCCCCCCCCCCCCACATGGCCGGCCACAAGAAGGACCCCCCCTTTCTTCTTCACTAAGTTAAACTCTCTCTCTCTCTCTCTCTAAACTCTTTCTTCTTCCCAAGCTCCTTTCTTTCCTTCAAGAAAACCAATTTAGGTATGTTTTTTATTCTCTATTTATTACTCATTGCTTTCACAATAATTATAGAGGGGAAGATTCTCTACACTTTGTCCACAAATTTTGTAGGATTCCCTAGAAATCTAGGTTAGAAGTTTTATTTGGGGGTTTTCTAACTAGAGTGGTATATATATATATATATATATATATATATATATATATATATATATATATATATATATATATATATATATATATATATATATATATATATATATAGGTATATTTGTGTGTGTGAGTGTAGAGGAATGAGAGTGGTGGTAGTGGTTGTCATGAGATGGTGGTGAGAGTGTGTGTTTGTGAGTGTGTGAGTGTTTGTGTATGTGTGTCTATATTTATATTTATATATATATATATATATATATATATATATATATATATATATATATATATATCTATATGTGTGTATGGGTGTATTTATATATATGTATAGATATGTTTGTGTGTGTATTTATATATATGTAGATATATGTGTGTGAGTGTATTTATATATATATAGATAGATGTGTGTGTGTTTGAGTATGGATATATATATATATATATATATATATATATATATATATATATAGAGAGAGAGAGAGAGAGAGAGAGAGAGAGAGGTAGATGAGAGGGAGGAAGAGGAGAAAAAGAAGAAGAGGGTCAGCAGTAGCAGCAGCTACAGCTGCAGTAGCAGCAGCAGCAGCAACTGGCAGCTGCTGCTGCCAGTTCCCCCCCCCTTTGGCCCCCTATTTAGCCTATAAACCCCCCTCCCCCATATATGTATATTTTTTTCCCCATATATGTATATATATGTATATATATATAGATATGTATATGTATATATAGATAGAAATTTGATGGTTAGAAAGAAGAATAGAGGAAGGATTAGAAGAGATTAGAAAGAAGATTAGAAGAAAGTAAGAAAGAAGTTAGGAAGAAGAATAAGAAGAAGACTAAGAAGTTCAAGAAAGTTAGAAAGAAGTTAGAGAAGAAGGAAATTAGGAGAAGTTAGAAAATTAGAAGAAGAATAGGAAGAAGTAGTTAGAAGAAGAATTAGAGGAGGAATAGGAAGAAGAAGTTAGAAGAAGAAGTTAGAAGAAGAGTTCAGAAGGAGAATTAGAATAAGTGCTAGAAGGGAGTTTTAGAGGAAATCGAGTTAGAGAGTGAATTTGAGCTCCGAGTATCGGAATGCGATGAAACTTGGCGTAGACCTAGATTATATGAATTAGATTTTGCGGGTAGGCTCTCGAGTAGAAATCGGGGTTGTAGGACGCCGATATCGCGTCGTACCATTTTGTATCTTGAAATATTCAAGATACCGACAATAGGCCGTAAGATGGACTAGACGTCCACTTTACCTAGGTATCTTGGTAGGTAACGTATGTATAGGCTAGTATCTTACTACCCTAGGGAGCACGGGTCAAAATACCAAGCGTAGGTAGGCTAACTAGGTTTCCACCTAGGCTACAAATTTACCTTAGAAAGGGTAAATTAGGAAATTGGCCTACGACCAAGTTTTGAGTTTCGAAGTCCAAGATGGACTTGGATATGGATTGTAGAGGTTGGTAATGATTAGAAATAGTCGCCTAGACCTAGTCTTGACCCCGGTTGACCATGGTTGACTTTTTAGACCAAAAGTCAACTATGGGTCAACACTTTACCCAATTTAGTCCCAAATTCTATTAGACTTGAGTAGTTGACCGAAAGTCAACTATTAGTCACCATTGACCTAGGATTGACCTAGGGTTGACCAGAGTTGACCGAAGTTGACCAGAGTTGACCAGTTGACCAAAAGTCAACTGTAAGTCAACTGTTGACTCAAATCGACCTAGATTAATTCCGTTTGACTTGTATTGACCCAGTTTGACCTGGTTAGGCCTAATATGACTTAGGTTGACCTCGTACAGTCTAGTTTGACTTGTCTTGACCTAGAATGACTTAATAGGATTTAAATTGTCTTGACTTTAATTCCTAAACGTAGTATTGATACGTCTTGTTCTCTATAGGTCCTCGAGACGCTGCGTTGGATCCCGTTGACATATATCATCATATTACAGGTGAGTACATTCTCTGACACCTTTCCAATTTACGATAATTGTTATAATTCATGTAATTAGTGTAGATATGCTTGTTCTCGACACATTGGTCACACGGATTGGTATTCATGGATCCCGACATGAGATGTTATTTCTCGTTATCTTGGTATATCTTGTGCAAGCCTCTTGTAGTTCTTGTGCAGTATATGAACACCGATTCTCGAGGAGACTTGCTTCCTTCTCGTAGAATCCCGTGTCATAACGTGTCTTACTTGTATCCACTCTACCAGTCGGGGACGGGGAGTACTAGTGTAGATGTGTAGCCATTATCCGCCTTATTTATTCTTGTAGACCTTGAATGCTACCAATCCTACACTCTACGTAGGATTGGCTGATCAGTAGACCTTGTGCAGACCCAAGTCGGCCACATATTGTAGCTAGTACTCACACACCTAGATATATAATTTTTGATTCTTGTACATGCCATGATCAGTTTACTTGTCTTGTTCTAGCTCTAGATTTACAGCTTACCTTGTCATGATACTCACATGTATATTCCATGATTTTCTTGTATATACTCTTTATTTACAGTCTTATAGCTTTTGTCATATCTTGTGAACTGTTGTTAGTAGATTGTACTCGTTCTATCCTGACAGGATATGTTAACAAATATTACAGATGCTAACGAGGGGAATTACTGTACCTACTACGGTCCGGATGACATAGTCGGCATAGACTTGGAGACTTTGGTCCAGCAGAGCTTAGCTCCGCCTGACGAGACCTTACCACTTGCTTAGTTAGAGTCGGTCTTTTGTACTGGACCTTGTCTCCAGCTACTTTTGAGACTGTTATTATTATGGATTGTATTAGAGACTTGGACTTGTATATTATTTGTGTTTGGACTTGACAGGTTATTATTTTTATCGTCTTGTTGTCTTTATCTTTCAGTCTTTACTTTATCATCTTAGAGTTGTGATTGAGTACTCATATATATTTATTGCTTGTCCTCCGTTCGAAGTTGACCATATTTTTGACAGGTTTTTGATATATATATATAAACTGTTTAGAGTAGAAAACCTACAGCGTTCCACGCCGTTTTTACGGTGAGGGCTGGGCGTTGTCACATGCACGTGCCCTTATAGCGGGTGTGGGTCGTGACACGTTTTAGTGCTAGCCCACGCAGGTCTTGAAGTCGCAATTAGTGCGATGTCGTGGCGGCACTCGTCTTAGAGTGTTGACTACGAGCCTGTGTTACATATAGGAGGTAGTAGGTTAAGAGTGCTCAATCACAGTAGGATCTTTTCTTGCTTATCTTGCTTACCGTCTTTGATATTGATTTACTGTATTCTAGCTGTCCTCCTTTGATATTGCCTTCATGTGCCATATTGATATCTTCTTTTCAATTTGTCTCCAGGATAGTTATGACTCATTCTCCTGGTGAGGAGCACGGGGAGACGGAGAGGTCTGCTACCTCTGGCGGACAGGCTCCGGTCACTTCCCCTGCAGATGGGACTTCTGTTGGGGCTCTCGGGGGTACTCCTCCAGCGCTCTCGATGACCGTCCCTGGGGTTGTGGGTGCTCTTTCCGCAGTATCGGGGGCTACGATGGGAGTTGTCGGGGGCGTTCTTCCTCCTCAGCAGCGGATTCCTCCGCTAGTTGCAGACATACTTCCACCTCCACCTCCTCTGCCTACAGATATGGGGCAGATGCTTACCTTCCTCCAGCAGATGCTGGAGACTCAGAGAGCCCAAGCAGAGGCTCAGCAGAGGCAGACAAATGCGATGCATCAGGGCATGGAGGATGCCCATCAGTTGGCCCTTGCAGCCGTGGAGCAGAGGGCTCCGCATCCGGGGACGCGATCGAGGTACGGAGATATCCAGGACTTCAAGAAGCTCGGGCCCCATGACTTTAGCGGGACCGAGGGTGTGGTCTATGCTGATGATTGGCTCGAGGATATCGAGCGGCAGATGAGGGCCTCCCGCCTGACAGACGACCTGAAGGTCGAGGTGGTAGGTTTGCAGTTGCTAGATATTGCGTGCACCTGGTTCAGAAACGAGCCAGTCCTAGCTGGAGAGGGCCGTACTTGGGCAGAGTTCAAGCTTCTCTTCAAGGAGAAGTTCTTTTCTCCCACGGACAATATTGACCTGGTGCGACAGTTCCAGGATCTGTAGCAGGGCAGTCTATCTGTGGAGAAGTACGCAGCGGAGTTCGGCCGTCTGAGCCGATACGCAGAGTACATGGTTCGAGACCCGGAGATCAGGGCGAGCCGTTTCAGGGAGGGGCTCACTTGGGATATCAAGATCCTCATTCCCTCCTTCTATGAAACTTATACCCAGATCTACGCGGAGGCCCGCAAGGTAGAGCGGGAGTGGAGATTGAAGCCCAAGAGGGAGCGTGATCTTTTTTCGGGGGCTAATAGTAGCACAGGGGCTGTTAAGCGCCCTCAGCTTCAGCATCGTTCTTTTCAGCATCACCAGCCGCAGGTGCAGGCCAGAGCACCGGTTCAGCAGCAGGTGCAGTACACTCAGCAGAGGCAGGCACAGCATGGGGTTCCTTGTGCCTACTGCAAGAAGCCCGATCACATCTGGAAGGTCTGTCGGAAGAGGCTGGACATGTGCCTCTACTGCGGGGAGGCTGGACATCAGTTGAAGGATTATCCTGCGAACCCTCGCAGGGTAGCCCGTGGAGCGGTAGCAGCTCAGGGAGCACCGGCGAGAGTACCTGCAATACAGCAGAGGGGTCCACTTCCGACCCAGCAGCAGCGGTTTGTTCAGCACCACCAGCAGCGGGGTGGTCAGGGTAGAGCCTTTGCTCTTGCAGCTGAGGAGATGGAGCCTATTGCGGATGTTGTCGCAGGTTCTATTCTGCTCGATTCTTTTCCAGCTTTAGCCTTGTTTGATTCTGGTGCTACGCACAGTTTTGTGTCTGTTTCTTTTGCTCTTAGGCACAATATCATTGCTGAGTATCTTGGTAGGACTTGCAAGATTATGACTGGAAATGGCATCATCCTAGTTAATAATGTTTGCAAGGGGAAGAGAGTTTCTTTGAGAGGCCGGAAGCTGAGTGCGTGTTTGCTCGTAATGCCACTTCCGAGTTACGATGTGGTACTCGGTATGGATTGGTTGAGCATGCACCATGCTAGCATCGACTGCAGAGGGGGCAGGATTCTGTTTAGGCTGTCGGGAGAGCCGGAGTATGAGTTCACCAGGGGTGCAGTGGAGCAGGGAGATGGATTCTGTGGAGTGTTGTTGGCGGGGTCGGTGTTGCCACATCCACTCATTACTGAGTTCTTGGATGTCTTTACCGAGGAGCTGCCCGGGATGCCGCCAGATCGTGATGTTGAGTTTTCTATAGACCTAGTGCCGGGCGCTGAGCCTATCTTCCAGCATGTCTATATAATCAACAACAGTGAGTTAGCGAAGCTGAAGAAGCAGGTCGACGAGCTGGAGGACAAGGGTTTTATTCGATCTAGTTCTTCACCTTGGGGCGCGCCAGTTCTTTTCGTCCCCAAGAAGGATGATACGGTATGTCTGTGTATTGATTACAGGGAGCTCAACAACCTTACCATCAAGAACAAGTATCCTATGCCAAGGATTGGTGACTTGTTCGACCAGTTACGCGGGGCGAGAGTGTTCTCGAAGATCGACTTGCGTACCGGGTACCATCAGCTGAAGGTGAAGCGGGATGACATTCCGAAGACTGCCTTTCGGACTCGCTATAGCCAGTATGAGTATACCGTCATGCCGTTTGGGTTGACCAACGCCCCGGCGGTATTCATGAACTTGATGAACAAAGTATTTTATCAGTACCTTGACAAGTTCGTGGTGGTCTTCATTGATGACATCCTCATCTATTCGAAGACACCAGAGGAGCACGAGGAGTACCTGAGGATTGTTTTGGACACTCTCAGGAGGGAGCAGCTGTATGGGAAGCTGTCTAAGTGCGAGTTCTTCTTGGATCACGTGGAGTTCCTAGGCCATGTTGTCTCTGGCGAGGGGATTTCAGTGGATCCGAGGAAGATTTCTGCGGTGGAGTCCTGGTCGACGCCGAGCTCAGTAGCAGAGGTTCGGAGTTTTCTGGGTTCGGCAGGTTATTACCGAAGGTTCGTGCAGGACTTTTCCAGGATTGCCCAGCCGATGACACGCCTTACCAGGAAGGATGAGGAGTTTGTTTGGTCCGATGAGTGCCAGGCCGCCTTCGAGGAGCTGAAGGCGAGGTTGACTACAGCTCCTATCTTGACGTTGTCATCTGGATCTGGTGGTTATACGATCTACAGTGATGCTTCAGGATGGGGTTTGGGTTGTGTGCTTCAGCAGCACGGGAAGGTAATTGCCTATGCATCTAGGCAGTTACGTCCTCATGAGAGGAATTACCCTACCCACGATCTGGAGCTGGCAGCGGTCATCTTTGCTTTGAAGCTGTGGAAACACTATCTTTACGGAGAGCGTATGGAGATCTATACTGACCACAAGAGCTTGAAGTACGTATTTACCCAGAAGGAGCTGAATATGAGGCAGAGGCGATGGTTAGAGCTGATGAAGGATTTTGATATATCCTTACAGTACCATCCGGGGAAGGCCAACGTGGTCGCGGATGCTTTGAACAGGTATCCCGTGGCCATGTATTTGATGATGGATCGCCACCTTCTGGCAGATCTGGAGAGCTTGGGCATAGAGGTGATAGTTCCAGGGTTCGAGGCACAGATGTGGGGTCTGCAAGTGCAGTCGGAGCTGATAGACAGGATCAGGAAAGCTCAGTTTGAGGATGAGGCTCTGAGGGTCATCAGGGAGCAGGTCCAGACAGGACTGTTGGATGAGTTCTCTATAGCAAGGGATGTGTCGTTGAGGCATGGCACCAGATTGTGCGTGCCGAACGGAGGACTTCGGGAGGAGGTTCTTCAGGAGGTGCACCGTTCTCTGTACTCTATGCATCCAGGAGCCAACAAGATGTATAGAGACTTGAGACAGCATATTTGGTGGTATGGCATAAAACGTGAGGTGGTTCAGTTCGTTTCGAGATGCTTGGTGTGCCAGCAGGTGAAGGCCGGGAGGCAGAGACCCGGTGGATTGCTCCAGCCACTACCCATTCCTGAGTGGAAGTGGGAGCATATCACTATAGACTTTGTATCTGGGCTTCCGCGCTCTCCAGGAGGAAAGGATGCGATTTGGGTCATTGTTGATCGATTGACCAAATCGGCCCACTTTTTGCCTTTCAAAGTGGGTTTGTCGACGGAGAGGTTGGCTGAGATGTACGTGCGGCAGATAGTCCGATTGCACGGGGTTCCAGTGAGCATAGTCTCGGATCGGGACAGCCGATTCACTTTTCACTTCTGGAGGAGTTTGCAGCTTAGCTTGGGCACATCGCTCAAGTTCAGTACCGCATACCACCCCAAGACAGACGGGCAGTCGGAGAGGACGATTCAGACCCTCGAGGATATGCTGCGTACCTGTGTCTAGGACTTCGGGGGATCTTAGGAGGACCACCTTCACTTGGTAGAGTTTGCTTACAACAACAGCTACCAAGCCAGTATAGAGATGTCACCTTTCGAGGCTCTATACGGACGGAGGTGCCGTACTCCCTTGTCTTGGGATGATGTCGGCGAGAGGGTTTTGCTTGGCCCTGAGATGGTGGTGGATGCTGCAGAGAAGGTCAGGGTTATCAGAGATCGACTTCGGGTGGCGCAGGATAGGCAGCGACATTGGGCCGATAGCCACCGGAGGCCGTTGGAGTTTGAGGTATAGTTTAGATTTTTCTAGTATTTGAGTCTGATTGTGATTGTTTTAGATCAAGCTTTAAGTTTTGTGTTTTTGTTCTAGGTTGGTGATCTTGTGTTTCTGCGAATTTCTCCGACGCGTGGCACGATTCGTTTTGGTGGCGGCGGAAAACTTAGTCCACGATATATCGGACCATTCCGTATCTTGGGCAGGGTCGGTGCAGTGGCTTACCGACTGGAGTTACCGCCCGCACTAGAGGGAGTGCACAGCGTGTTTCACGTGTCGCAGCTAAGACGGTACGTGGAAGATCCCAGTCACGTATTGGACCACTCAGAAATCGAAGTGGGACCGACACTCAGCAATCCAGAGAAGCCGGTTGAGATCTTGGACCGAAGAGAGAAGGTGCTCCGGAACCAGGTCATTCCCTTAGTTCGCGTTGCATGGAGACACCACTCTCCAGGTGAGTCCACCTGGGAGAGGGAGGACGACATGCGGGAGCGATTCCCATATCTCTTCGAGCCTTGAGGTAAAATTCTATCTTTTCTTTTCTTGTTCTATTCATGATTGCTGTGTTAGTTCTCATTCAATTTCGAGGACGAAATTTTTTAAGGAGGGTAGATTTGTCACCCCCAGTTTTTGAATTTGGGGTATTTTCGTCATTTTCAAGTTTTATCATTTTTAGGAATTTTTATTTATTTTATGTGATTTTTTGGAATTTATTTGGTTTGCTTTGGATTTTATCCAATTCGGACTCAAGTTGGAGACCCGGGTAGCCTGGACCCTAGTGGGACCTATATACTAGCTGGGCTTGGCCCACATACCATCCTAATTAGGTTAGAAATCATAAACCCAACTTCCATGGCTTAATTAGTCATTTTAGAGCTTAATTAGTTAATTAGAAACAAACCGAACCAAACCGAATCCAACCTAAGTCTAATGGGTTTGGAGGGCTATTGGATCCCACCCAAACCCAATAACCCCCCCTCCCCCCCCCCCCATGGCCAGCCACAAGAAGGAACCCCCCCTTTCTTCTTCACTAAGTTAAACTCTCTCTCTCTAAACTCTTTCTTCTTCCCAAGCTCCTTTCTTTCCTTCAAGAAAACCAATTTAGGTATGTTTTTTATTCTCTATTTATTACTCTTTTCCATTTATTGCTTTCACAATAATTATAGAGGGGGAGATTCTCTACACTTTGCCCACAAATTTTGTAGGATTCCCTAGAAATCTAGGTTAGAAGTTTTATTTGGAGGTTTTCTAACTAGAGTGGTATATATATATATATATATATATATATATATATATATATATATATATATATATATATATATATATATATATATATATATATATGTAGATAAATATGTATATATATATGTGTATATATAATTATAGGTATATTTGTGTGTGTGAGTGTAGAGGAATGAGAGTGGTGGTAGTGGTTGTCATGAGATGGTGGTGAGAGTGTGTTTGTGAGTGTGTGAGTGTTTGTGTGTGTGTCTATATTTATATATATATCTATATGTGTGTGTGGGTGTATTTATATATATGTAGAGATATGTGTGTGTGTGTGTATTTATATATATGTAGATATATGTGTGTGAGTGTATTTATATATATATAGATAGATGTGTGTGTGTTTGAGTATGGATATATATATATATATATATATATATATATATATATATATATATATATATATATATATATATAGGTGGATAGATATATATATATAAAAAAATATATATATATATATATATATATATAGAGAGAGAGAGAGAGAGGTAGATGAGAGGGAGGAAGAGGAGAAAAAGAAGAAGAGGGTAAGCAGTAGCAGCAGCTACAGCTGCACCAGCAGCAGCAGCAACTGGCAGCAGCTGTTGTCAGTTTTTCCCCCCTTTGGCCCCCTATTTAGCCTATAAACCCCCCCATATATGTATATATATGTATATATAGATATGTATATGTATATATATATATATATAGATAGAAATTTGATGGTTAGAAAGAAGAATAAAGGAAGGATTAGAAGAGATTAGAAAGAAGATTAAAAGAAAGTAAGAAAGAAGTTAGGAAGAAGACTAAGAAGTTCAAGAAATTTAGAAAGAAGTTAGAGAAGAAGGAAATTAGGAGAAGTTAGAAAATTAGAAGAAGAATAGGAAGAAGGAGTTAGAAGAAGAATTAGAGGAGGAATAGGAAGAAGAAGTTAGAAGAAGAAGTTAGAAGAAGAGTTAAGAAGGAGAATTAGAATAAGAGCTAGAAGGGAGTTTTAGAGGAAATCGAGTTAGAGAGTAAATTTGAGCTTCGAGTATCGGAACGCGATGAAACTTGGCATAGAACTAGATTATATGAATTAAATTTTGCGGATAGGCTCTCCCGAGTGGAAATCGGGGTTGTAGGGCGCCGGTATCGCGCCGTACCATTTCGTATCTTGAAATATTTAAGATACCGGCAATAGGCCGTAAGATGGACTAGACGTCCACTTTACCTAGGTATCTTGGTAGGTAACGTATGTATAGGCTAGTATCTTACTACCCTAGGGAGAACGGGTCAAAATACCAAGCGTAGGTAGGCTAACTAGGTTTCCACCTAGGCTAGAAATTTACCTTAGAAAGGATAAATTAGGAAATTGGCCTACGGCCAAGTTTTGAGTTTCAAAGTCCAAGATGGACTTGGATATAGGTTGTAGAGGTTGGTAATGATTAGAAATAGTCGCCTAGACCTAGTCTGGACTCCGGTTGACCACGGTTGACTTTTTAGACTAAAAGTCAACTATGGGTCAACACTTTACCCAATTTAGTCCCAAATTCCATTAGACTTGAGTAGTTGACCAAAAGTCAACTATTAGTCACCATTGACCTAGGATTGACCTAGGGTTGACCAGAGTTAACCGGAGTTGACCAGAGTTGACCAGTTTACCAAAAGTCAACTATAAGTCAACTGTTGACTCAAATCGACCTAGATTAATTCCGTTTGACTTGCATTGACCCAGTTTGACCTGGTTAGGCCTAATATGACTTAGGTTGACCTCGTACAGTCTAGTTTGACTTGTCTTGACATAGAATGACTTAATAGGATTTAAATTGTCTTGACTTTAATTCCTAAACGTAGTATTGATACGTCTTATTCTCTATAGGTTCTCGAGACGATGCGTTGGATCCCGTTGACATATATCATCATATTACAGGCGAGTACATTCTCTGACACCTTTCTAATTTACGATGATTGTTATAATTCATATAATTAGTGTAGATATGCTTGTTCTCGACACATTGGTCACACGGATTGGTATTCATGGATCCTGACATGAGATGTTATTCCTCGTTATCTTGGTATATCTTGTGCAAGCCCCTTGTAGTTCTTGTGCAGTATATGGACACCAATTCTCGAGGAGACTTGCTCCCTTCTCGTAGAATCTCGTGTCATAACGTGTCTTGCTTGGATCCACTCTACCAGTCGGGGACGGGGAGTACAAGTGTAGATGTGTGGCCATTATCTGCCTTGTTTATTCTTGTAGACCTTGAATGCTACCAATCCTACACTCCATGTAGGATTGGCTGATCAGTAGACCTTGTGCAGACCCAAGCCGGCCACATATTGTAGCTAGTACTCACACACCTAGATATATGATTCTTGATTCTTGTACATGCCATGATCAGTTTACTTGCCTTGTTCTAGCTCTAGATTTACAGCTTACCTTGCCATGATACTCACATGCATATTCCATAATTTTCTTGTATATACTCTCTATTTACAGTCTTATAGCTTTTGTCATATCTTGTGAACCGTTGTTAGTAGATTGTACTCGTTCCATCCTGACAGGATATGTTGACAAATATTACAGATGCTGACGAGGGGGATTACTGTACCTACTACGGTCCGGATGATGTAGTGGGCATAGACTTGGAGACTTTGGTCCAGCATGGCTTAGCTCCGCCTGACGAGACCTTACCACTTGCTTAGTTAGAGTAGGTCTCTTGTACTGGACCTTGTCTCCAGCTACTTTTGAGACCGTTATTATTATGGATTGTATTAGAGACTTGGACTTGTATATTATTTGTGTTGGACTTGACAGGTTATTATTTTATCGTCTTGTTGTCTTTATCTTTCAGTCTTTACTTTATCATCTTAGAGTTGTGATTGAGTACTCATATATATTCATTGCTTGTCCTCCGTTCGGAGTTGACCATATTCTTGACAGGTTTTTGATATATATATAAACTGTTTAGAGTAGAAAACCTACAGTGTTCCACGCGTTTTTACGGTGAGGGCTGGGCGTTGTCACATGCACGTGCCCTTATAGCGGGTGCGGGTCGTGACACGTTTTAGTGGTGGCCCACGCAGGTCTTGAAGTCACAATTAGTGCGATGTCGCGGCGGCACTCGTCTTAGAGTGTTGACTACGAGCCTGTGTTACACATAGGAGGTAGTAGGTTAAGAGTGCTCAATCACAGTAGGATCTTTTCTTGCTTATCTTGCTTACCGTCTTTGATATTGATTTACTGTATTCTAGATGTCCTCCTTTGATATTGCCTTCATGTGCCATATTGATATCTTCTTTTCAATTTGTCTCCAGGATAGTTATGACCCATTCTCCTGGTGAGGAGCACGGGGAGATGGAGAGGTCTGCTACCTCTGGCGGACAGGCTTCGGTCACTTCCCCTGCAGATGGACTTCTGTTGGGGCTCTCGGGGGTACTCCTCCAGCGCTCTCGATGACCGTCCCTGGGGTTGTGGGTGCTCTTTCCGCAGTGTCGGGGGCTACGACGGGAGTTGTCGGGGGCGTTCTTCCTTTTCAGCAGCGGATTCCTCCGCTAGTTGCAGACATACTTCCACCTCCACCTCCTCTGCCTACAGATGTGGGGCAGATGCTTACCTTCCTCCAGCAGATGCTGGAGACTCAGAGAGCCCAGGCAGAGGCTCAGCAGAGGCAGACAGACGCGATACGTCAGGGCATGGAGGATGCCCATCAGTTGGCCCTTGCAGCCGTGGAGCAGAGGGCTCCGCATCCGGGGACGCGATCGAGGTACGGAGATATCCAGTACTTCAAGAAGCTCGGACCCCGTAACTTTAGCGGGACCAAGGGTGTGGTCTATGCAGATGATTGGCTCGAGGATATCGAGCGGCAGATGAGGGCCTCCCGTCTGGCAGACGACCTGAAGGTCGAGGCGGTAGGTTTGCAGTTGCTAGACATTGTGCGCACCTGGTTCAGAAACGAGCCAGTCCTAGCTGGAGAGGGCCATACTTGGGCAGAGTTCAAGCTCCTCTTCAAGGAGAAGTTCTTTTCTCCTACGGACAAGATTGACCTGGTGCGACAGTTCCAGGATCTGCAGCAGGGCAGTCTATCTGTGGAGGAGTACACAGCGGAGTTCGGCCGTCTGAGCCGATACGCAGAGTATATGGTTCGAGACCCGGAGATCAGGGCGAGCCGTTTCAGGGAGGGGCTCACTTGGGATATCAAGATCCTCATTTCCTCCTTCTATGAGACTTATACCCAGATCTACGCGGAGGCCCGCAAGGTAGAGCGGGAGTGGGGCTTAAAGCCCAAGAGGGAGCGTGATCTTTTCTCGGGGGCTACTAGTAGCGCAGGGGCTGCTAAGCACCCTCAGCTTCAGCATCATTCTTTCCAGCATCAGCAGCCGCAGGTGCAGGCCAGAGCATCGGTTCAGCAGCAGGTGCAGCACACTCAGCAGAGACAGGCACAGCATGGGGTTCCTTGCGGCTACTGCAAGAAGCCCGGTCACATCTGGGAGGTCTGTCGAAAGAGACTGGACATGTGCCTCTACTGCGGGGAGGCTGGACATCAGTTGAGGGATTGTCCTGCGAACCCTCGCAGGGTCGCCCGTGGAGCGGTAGCAGCTCAGGAATCACCGGCGAGAGTACCTGCACTGTAGTAGAGGGGTCCACTTCCGACCCAGCAGCAGCGGTTTGTTCAGCACCACCAGCAGCGGGGTGGTCAGGGTAGAGCCTTTGCTCTTGCAGCTGAGGAGATGGAGCCTATTGCGGATGTTGTCGCAGGTTCTATTCTGCTCGATTCTTTTCCAGCTTTAGTCTTGTTTGATTCTGGTGCTACGCACAGTTTTGTGTCTGTTTCTTTTGCTCTTAGGCACAATATCATTGCTGAGTATCTTGGTAGGACTTGCAAGATTATGACTGGGAATGGCATCATCCTAGTTAATAATGTTTGCAAGGGGCGGAGAGTTTCTTTGAGAGGCCGGGAGCTGAGTGCGTGTTTGCTCATAATGCCACTTCCGAGTTACGATGTGGTACTCGGTATGGATTGGTTGAGCATGTACCACGCTAGCATCGACTGCAGAGGGGGCAGGATTCTGTTTAGGCCGCCGGAAGAGCCAGAGTATGAGTTCACCAGGGGTACAGTGGAGCAGGGAGATGGATTCTGCGGAGCGTTATTGGCGGGGCCGGTGTTGCCACATCTACTCATTACTGAGTTCTTGGATGTCTTTCCCGAGGAGCTGCCCGGGATGCCGCCAGATCGTGATGTTGAGTTTTCTATAGACCTAGTGCCGGGCGCTGAGCCTATCTCCCAGCACGTCTATATAATCAACAACAGTGAGTTAGCGGAGCTGAAGAAGCAGGTCGACGAGCTAGAGGACAAGGGCTTTATTCGATTTAGTTCTTCACCTTGGGACGCGCCAGTTCTTTTTGTCCCCAAGAAGGATGGTACGGTACGTCTGTGTATTGATTACAGGGCGCTCAACAACCTTACCATCAAGAACAAGTATCCTTTGCCAAGGATTGATGACTTGTTCGACCAGTTGAGCGGGGTGAGAGTGTTCTCGAAGATCGACTTGTGTACCGGGTACCATCAGCTGAAGGTAAAGCGGGATGACATTCCGAAGACTGCCTTTCGGACTCGCTATGGCCAGTATGAGTATACCGTCATGCCGTTTAGGTTGACCAATACCCCGGCGGTATTCATGAACTTGATAAACAAGGTATTTTATCAGTACCTTGACAAGTTCGTGGTGGTCTTCATTGATGACATCCTCATCTATTCGAAGACACCAGAGGAGCACGAGGAGTACCTGAGGATTGTGTTGGACACTCTCAGGAGGGAGCAGCTGTATGGGAAGCTGTCCAAGTACGAGTTCTTCTTGGATCGCGTAGAGTTCCTAGGCCATGTTGTCTCTGGCGAGGGGATTTCAGTGGATCCGAGGAAGATTTCTGCGGTGGAGTCCTGGTCGACGCCGAGCTCAGTAGCAGTGGTTCGGAGTTTTCTGGGTCTGGCAGGTTATTACCGAAGGTTCGTGCAGGACTTTTTTAGGATTGCCCAGCCGATGACCCGCCTTACCAGGAAGGACGAAGAGTTTGTTTGGTCCGATGAGTGCCAGGCCGCCTTCGAGGAGCTGAAGGCGAGGTTGACTACAGCTCCTATCTTGACGCTGTCATCTGGATCTGGTGGTTATACGATCTACGGTGATGCTTCAGGATGGGGTCTGGGTTGTGTGCTTCAGCAGCACGGGAAGGTAATTGCCTATGCATCTAGGCAGTTACGTCCTCATGAGATGAATTACCCTACCCATGATCTGGAGCTGGCAGCGGTCATCTTTGCTTTGAAGCTGTGGAAACACTATCTGTACGGAGAGCGTGTGGAGATCTATACTGACCACAAGAGCTTGAAGTACGTGTTTATCCAGAAGGAGCTGAATATGAGGCAGAGGCGATGGTTAGAGCTGATGAAGGATTTTGATATATCCTTACAGTACCATCCGGGGAAGGCCAACGTGGTCGCAGATGCTTTGAGCAGGTATCCCGTGGCCATGTGTTTGACGATGGATCGCCACCTTCTGGCAGATCTGGAGAGCTTGGGCATAGAGGTGATAGTTCCAGGGTTCGAGGCACAGATGTAGGGTCTGCAGGTGCAGTCGGAGCTGATGGACAGGGTCAGGAAAGCTCAGTTTGAGGATGAGGCTCTGAGGGTCATCAGGGAGCAGGTCCAGACAAGACTGTTGGATGAGTTCTCTATAGCAGGAGATGGGTCGTTGAGGCATGGCACCAGATTGTGCGTGCCGAACGGAGGACTTCGGGAGGAGGTTCTTGAGGAGGTGCACCGTTCTCAGTACTCTATGCATCCAGGAGCCAACAAGATGTATAGAGACTTGAGACAGCATGTTTGGTGGTATGGCATGAAATGTGAGGTGGCTCAGTTCGTTTCGAGATGCTTGGTGTGCCAGCAGGTGAAGACCGGGAGGCAGAGACTCGGTAGATTGCTCTAGCCACTACCCATTCCTGAGTAGAAGTGGGAGCATATCACTATAGACTTTGTATCTGGGCTTCCGTGCTCTCCAGGAGGGAAGGATGCGATTTGGGTCTTTGTTGATCGATTGACCAAATCGGCCCACTTTTTGCCTTTTAAAGTAGGTTTGTCGACGGAGAGGTTGGCCGAGATGTACGTGCGGCAGATAGTCCGATTGCACGGGGTTCCAGTGGACATAGTCTCGTATCGGGACAGCCGATTCACTTTCTACTTCTGGAGGAGTTTGCTGCTTAGCTTGGGCACATTGCTCAAGTTCAGTACCGCGTACCACCCCCAGACAGACGGGCAGTCGGAGAGGACGATTCAGACCCTCGAGGATATGCTGCGTACCTATGTCTTCGACTTCGGGGGATCTTGGGAGGACCACCTTCACTTGGTAGAGTTTGCTTACAACAACAGCTACCAAGCCAGTATAGAGATGTCACCTTTTGAGGCTCTATACGGACGGAGGTGCCGTACTCCTTTGTCTTAGAATAATGTCGACGAGAGGGTTTTGCTTGGCCCTGAGATGGTGGTGGATGCTGCAGAGATGGTCAGGGTTATCAGAGATCGACTTCGGGTGGCGCAGGATAGGCAGCGATATTGGGCCGATAGCCACCAGAGGCCGTTGGAGTTTGAGGTATAGTTTAGATTTTTCTAGTATTTGAGTCTGATTGTGATTGTTTTAGATCAAGCTTTAAGTCTTGTGTTTTTGTTCTAGGTTGGTGATCTTGTGTTTTTGCGGATTTCTCTGACGTGTGACACGATTCATTTTGGTGGCGGCGGGAAGCTTAGTCCACGATACATCGGACCATTCCGTATCTTGGGCAGGGTCGGTGCAGTGGCTTACCGACTGGAGTTATCGCCCGCACTAGAGGGAGGTCACAGCGTATTTCACGTGTCGCAGCTAAGACGGTACGTGGCAGATCCCAGTCACATATTGGACCACTCTGAAATTGAAGTTGGACCGACACTCAGCTATCCAGAGAAGCCGGTTGAGATCTTGGACCGAAGAGAGAAGGTGCTCCGGAACCAGGTCATTCCCTTGGTTCGCGTTGCATGGAGACACCACTCTCCAGGTGAGTCCACCTGGGAGAGGGAGGATGACATGCGAGAGCGATTCCCATATCTCTTCGAGCCTTGAGGTAAAATTCTATCTTTTTCTTTCCTTGTTCTATTCATGATTGCAGTGTTAGTTCTCATTCAATTTCGAGGACGAAATTTTTTAAGGAAGGTAGATTTGTCATCCCTAATTTTCGAATTAGGGGTATTTTCGTCATTTTTCAAGTTTTATAATTTTTAGGAATTTTTATTTATTTTATGTGATTTTTTGGAATTTATTTGGTTTGGTTTGGATTTTATCCAATTCGGACTCAAGTTGGAGACCCGGGTAGCCTGTACCCTAGTGGGACACACATACTAGCTGGGCTTAGCCCACATACCATCCTAATTAGGTTAGAAATCATAAACCCAACTTTCATGGCTTAATTAGTCATTTTAGAGCTTAATTAGTTAATTAGAAACAAACCGAACCAAACCGAACCCAACCTAAGTCTAATGGGTTTGGAGGGCTATTGGATCCCACCCAAACCCAATAACCCCCCCCCCTCCCCCTCCCCACATGGCCGACCACAAGAAGGAACCCCCCCTTTCTTCTTCACTAAGTTAAACTATCTCTCTCTCTCTAAACTCTTTCTTCTTCCCAAGCTCCTTTCTTTCCTTCAAGAAAACCAATTTAGGTATGTTTTTTATTCTCTATTTATTACTCTTTTCCATTTATTGCTTTCACAATAATTATAGAGGGGGAGAGTCTCTACACTTTGCCCACAAATTTTGTAGGATTCCCTAGAAATCTAGGTTAGAAGTTTTATTTGGGGGTTTTCTAACTAGAGTGGTATATATATATATATATATATATATATATATATATATATATATATATATATATATATATATATATATATATATATATATGTGTATATATAATTATAGGTATTTTTGTGTGTGTGAGTGTAGTGGAATGAGAGTGGTGGTAGTGGTTGTCATGAGATGGTGGTGAGAGTGTGTGTTTGTGAGTGTGTGAGTGTTTGTGTGTGTGTCTATATTTATATATATATATATCTATATGTGTGTGGGTGTATTTATATATATGTAGAGATATGTGTGTGTGTGTATTTATATATATGTAGATATATGTGTGTGAGTGTATTTATATATATATAGATAGATGTGTGTGTGTTTGAGTATGGATATATATATATATATATATATATATATATATATATATATATATATATATATATATATATATATATATATATATATA
Organism: Iris pallida; assembly: GCA_029216955.1. Classification (NCBI taxonomy): domain Eukaryota; kingdom Viridiplantae; phylum Streptophyta; class Magnoliopsida; order Asparagales; family Iridaceae; genus Iris; species Iris pallida. The sequence continues at coordinate 5,670,141 of JANAVB010033220.1, forward strand.
TATATAGAGAGAGAGAGAGAGAGAGAGAGAGAGGTAGATGAGAGGGAGGAAGAGGAGAAGAAGAAGAAGAGGGTAAGCAGTAGCAGCAGCTACAGCTGCACCAGCAGCAGCAGCAACTGGCAGCAGCTGCTGCCAGTTCCCCCCCCCTTTGGCCCCCTATTTAGCCTATAAACCCCCCCATATATGTATATATATGTATATATATATATATATATGTATATGTATATATATGTATAGATAGAAATTTGATGGTTAGAAAGAAGAATAGAGGAAGGATTAGAAGAGATTAGAAAGAAGATTAGAAGAAAGTAAGAAAGAAGTTAGGAAGAAGAATAAGAAGAAGACTAAGAAGTTCAAGAAAGTTAGAAAGAAGTTAGAGAAGAAGGAAATTAGGAGAAGTTAGAAAATTAGAAGAAGAATAGGAAGAAGGAGTTAGAAGAAGAATTAGAGGAGGAATAGGAAGAAGAAGTTAGAAGAAGAAGTTAGAAGAAGAGTTAAGAAGGAGAATTAGAATAAGAGCTAGAAGGGAGTTTTAGAGGAAATCGAGTTAGAGAGTAAATTTGAGCTCCGAGTATCGGAACGCGATGAAACTTGGCGTAGACCTAGAATATATGAATTAGATTTTGCGGGTAGGCTCCCGAGTGGAAATCGGGGTTGTAGGGCGCCGGTATCGTGCCGTACCATTTCGTATTTTGAAATATTCAAGATACCGGCAATTGGCCGTAAGATGGACTAGACGTCCACTTTACCTAGGTATCTTGGTAGGTAACGTATGTATAGGCTAGTATCTTACTACCCTAGGGAGCACGGGTCAAAATACCAAGCGTGGGTAGGCTAACTAGGTTTCCACCTAGGCTAGAAATTTACCTTAGAAAGGGTAAATTAGGAAATTGGCCTACGGCCAAGTTTTGAGTTTCGAAGTCCAAGATGGACTTGTCGTCAAGGGTCTTGAAGACAAAATCTGCAAGTTGGTAAAATCCTTATACGGTCTTAAACATGCTCCCAAGATGTGGCATGAGAAATTTGACAAGGTTATAAGGTCAAATGGCTACATGGTAGCGAGACAGACAAGTGTGCTTATACGAAGTTTGCTGATGGAAGAGGTGTGATCGTTTGTCTGTACGTGGATGACATACTGATCTTAGGTATGGATATGGGCTGTGTCACGAAGACAAAGAAGTTCATCTCGAACAAGTTCAGTATGAAAGACTTGGGGGAAGCTGATGTGATCTTAGGGATCAAGATCATCCGGACAGACACTGGACTAGCGCTGTCACAGTCTCATTATATTGAGAAGATGATCACTCGTTACAGGTATCAGGATCTTCCAGGGATCGATATGCCGTACAGGTGTTCTCTGAAGCTGAAGCCTAATTCAGGGGAAAGTGTCAAGCAGCTGGAGTATACAAGCGTAATTGGGAGTTTGATGTATGCTACTACTGCCACAAGGCCTGACATAGCTTTCGCTGTAGGAATGCTGAGTCATTTCACGAGCAAGCCAGGCATTGAGCACTGAAAAGCTGTGAAACAGGTTATGAGATATCTCAAGAAGACTCAAACATATGCACTACACTACAGCGGAGATCTACCGGTAGTGGAAGGCTTCAGTGATGCCAGCTGGTGCTCAGAAGTAGAGAGCGAGAGGTCCACAAGTGGATATATTTTCATAATGGATGGAGCTGCTATATCATGGAAATCGAAGAAGCAGACAATGCTCTCGCGATCATCCATGGAATCTGAGTTATTTGTACTTGATACCGCAGCCGAGAAAGCAGAATGGCTTTGGGATGTATGATCTTCCAGTAGTTGGGGCACAAATATCGGTGATATAGATATACTGCGACAACCAGGCGACTACGGTGGTGGCATCAAATGACCTCTTCAACAGGAAGAAGTGGACTGTGCGGTTGAAGCACAAGGTAGTACACAATCTCATCAAGAGGGGTGTTATTGCAGTGATTGATGTTCAGAGTCAGGAGAACCTGGCAGATCCGTTCACCAAGGGCCTCAAGCGCCAGCTGGTCGATAACACAGCTTGTAAAATTGGCTTGAAAGCATTCTGATATTATATTATTGTAATCCTACCATAAAGTTTTATGCTATTAGTTCAAAGAGAAATCTACTAAACATCTAGCTTTTGGTTCAAGGGAGGACCATTAATTAGAAGAATATCAGGAACGGTGGGTACATGTCTTATTAGGCATGGAGAGGTTACGGACCTACAACCACTGTTGTCTACTGTTGTTTTCTGTGAAAACGGATCCTGTAGGAAGGTTGGCTTAAACGTCTTAATGAGTTCTCAGGCAGAGTGAATGCCTGGTGTGCTTTACAGGAAGCACGATAGCACAACACTATAGGGAGTGAAACTTTATGCTACTGTGGGGTGACTCCACCATGAGGTTCCTGAAAGGGGTAATGCCTCGACTGTATGAGCCAAGTTACAGCGGGATAGCATCGCAAATAGGCAGGTAGCCTAATGCTGTATGTTGAAATAAAGAGGGGAGTAGTCAGCACTACAAAGAGGAGGAGTTCCTCATGTTATAGTGGCACGACACCACGATGAGGTACCCAGTTAAGGATAAAGCCTCGGCCTTGCAAGCCATGTCGTTGTGGCGTAACACCGCAAGGGAGCCTAAGGCTTCATGCTGGGTAGTATGGCACTACAAAGAGGCGGTGACCTCATGCTACAGTTGTATAACACTACGATGAGGTTTCCGATACCGGATAAGGCCTCGACTTTAGGCCATGTCATAGCGGCATAGCACCGCAAGGGAAGCACAAAGCGCATCATGCCATGTCTCTTTAACATAGAACTCACCTATAGTGTATGGACAAAGAGATATCAGGCCGTCTCTTGAGGGTAAACTTGTAGACACCCAAAATTATACACTGAAACCAAGCTGGCACAGGGCCTTTAATGTGTAGCCAGAAGCACATATAACTACATTATGTGAGTGGGAAGAATTTTAGCTATGGTGCAGAATTCAAGGCTTAGTCAATTCTTGTATTATAGTATGTTGTTTGACCCATGCGGGAATATTTAAGTCGTCAGCGACATCTCTCCTAATGCATGATGGACTGTTACTGTGGGGAACACTTATACCCATATATAGAGATATGTGGGGGATTGTTGGGTTTTGGCCTTTTTAGTTTTGGAACTTTAATCCCACATCGACTAGGCCAAAGGAGTTGTATCTCTATATATTAGCTATGCTATTTTAGAGATGCACATGTGGTGTGAAGGTGCACATGGGTGTGCCATGTGGGGTTATTTTTCTAATGGAAAAAAGGCTAAATCAACAATTGAAAGCATTCATGCTTTTTGCTCTTGGGAAATTTATTTCCATTGGAGCTAAGCCCCGTAGGGGCTAAGCGACTCGGACTCGAACACGGACTCGGACACAGACTTGGACTCATGGACGCATGAGGCATAATATAACATTTTTTTTGGCGCACTTTGCACGTCAGCGTCGTCGCTAGGTGCATAGTACACTTAAGTTGCGCGGCCAAGGTTGCGTATCCAGGTTGCGCAGCCGGTTGAGCTGCTAGGTTGTGCTGCCCAGGTTGCGTGCTCAGTGGCGCGGTCAGGTGTGCGCCTAGGTTGCGTGTCCCAGGTTGCACAGCCAGGTGTGCACCTAATTGTGCGGGTGGCACAAGTGGCTCAATGCGCGTTCTGCGCGTGGTGTACAAGGCGCACGGGGTGCGCGAGGTGTGCAACTTGCATCAGATCGTGCCTGTGTATTATTTGAGCGGTTACTGCACGTTCGTAGTAGTTTTTACCACGTTCCGAACGTTCTGCTAACCGGGTAGTTGTAACTCGAGCCTATAAAAGATCTCTTCTCTCTCACAGGGCAAGTATAGAGGCTAATACAGAAAGTTGCGAGAGTTTACAAGTGTTTCTTAACACAAGTAAACAGATGCGTTAAAAGAGAAGAGAAACGTTGCACCAGCGTTGCTTTTGTACGGGAGTCCATGTACCATCCGAGGAGTCAGAAGAGCAAGAGTGTTCCAAAGTTCTCCGACGAACTTGCTGGTTCCTGGAAGCTATTCGTGTGGGGCGAAGATAGCTTTGAGCAACGGTGATCATTCACCCCAGCAGGCCATTATCCATCTATCGTTTGTCATCTTCTCTGCTGCTGTTAACATATCGATCCGTACCTTCTATTTAGAAGTGCTACTGTCGTTTGCTACAAATTACGAAACCTTTTTAGATTCTCGTAATCCAGAATCCTCTTAGGATCTCTGTTACGTGCCTTCTTTGAAGTATTGCGTTGAAACATTATCTTTACAACTGTTTCCCCTTCTAAGTTTTTCCATCGAAAATTGTGCCCTGGTACTAATAGTTTGGTTGGTAGAGGTTTGGCTTTGAAATTTAATGCTTCCAAAAAAGTAAAAAAATATATTATAAGTTAGGAGGTTCTACAATATTAAGTGTGTTGATTGATCAAATGTTAATTAGTAAAATATCAATAACCGACCGAATACCGATTTAACCGAAACCGAAAAAACTAATTCTAAATGGTACGATATTGGTATTGATTTTTTAAATACCGATTTAAAAAATACCGAAAAGTTTGACCAAATACCGACCGATTATACCGATGCTCACCCCTAGCTTAAACTTCAGAAACTAAATAACCCAGTATTTAATAAGCCTACTAAAATTTCCTTTTTGTTATAAATATGGATAAATTACCATAATTATTTGGTATCTATAACCTATGCCTTTTGGTTATCCATAACCTATGGTTTTTGGTATTATTTTTTTAATTGTTATCATGGTATTAACCTCCATTGTAAGCCTATATAAGAGGCTCTTATCAAGTTGATTTGGATATGTGAATGAAAAAATAATTCCCTCTATTTTTCTCCATCTCTTTCTTTTACAATACGTTATCAGCACCATTTGCTCTAGAGAATAAAAGAAGGAAGAAAGAGTTCTCTTGAGAAAAAAGAAGTATTGAAGAGGTAAATTTAATCTTGTATATTTTTTAGTAAACTAAATATCGCCTGTATTTTGTGTGAGACAAACAAAGTTCCAATTCATTACCTATGTACCACATATCTACCTACGTCACGACCCGCACCTAGTATAGGGGAACGAGAAGTGGGTACGTCCAGCCTACGCCGCAGTGTCGGCGGTAGAACGCTGTCCTTGGTTACTATCTAATCAGCAACTCACACAATTATATAATGTACTTGTCAATCTCAACTCCGAACGGAAGACAAGTATAGATATAATGAAATCTCAATCACAGTCTAAGCACGATATGATAACACAGAAGTTTATAACTAAGACTAAATAACAACAACAAATTAACTACTAAATAATAATAATCTCAAAACAAACAATATCTCAACTTGTTACAATTCAAGTTCTAAAACATGAAAACAAAACCAAGTCAACTAGCTAGTCTCCCGATCACTCCTGTGTGTCTGGGCCAAGGTAGCTAAGCCATCTCCTGCTCCATAGTAAGTAGGGCAAGTGTCCTCGGGGCAAGCATCTGTAATATTTTTAACAGGTCCAGTTAGGACAGGAACGAGCACAACTCATCAAGAAATCCCAAGTAAATGACAGAGAACTGTAAGCAGTTATAGACAGTTGTATTGATGAATATGGCAGTTTATATGAGTAATGATGTAGAAAAATAGTTAAAGTACAAGGAAAGTGAGGTAACTAAATAAGAGGAGAAGCATGGCAATGAAGACTGTAAAATATGATCTAGCTGAACTAGAGTAACATGATATAAGTCCAGACAGTATAATATGAGTCAAGTGTAATCCCAATGTGAGTCCAGACAATGTAAATCTAATACCAGATGATTCCAGTACAAGATGAGTCCAGTCAGTGATCAAAGATTTCAGGGTGAGTCCAGATTATACTCTAACAGTATTTTTTAAAATATCGAGATCGACATGTAAACGGTTGTAGGTAATACGGCACATCGCACACTCGGCCAAGTGTGGGATGGCTATCATTCCAGTATAATTCCAAAGGAGTGGTTTCAGTATTTGGGAATGTTCACATGTCTACTCCAATATTTCCCCGTCCAACAAGTACAAGTGAATCCATAACCTGTCATGAAATAAGTACAAGTCCAGTCAGAACATGAATGATACCAGTAAGTGATTCCAGTAGGTGATGCCAGTAGGTGATGCCAGTAGTGGTTCCAGAAATGGAGGCCAGACATGAATAAACGAGTGTCGCATGAAATGGGTCCAGCAATATCAAATCGTGTTTGTAACAGAGAATCAAATAGAACTAACTAGAACTGAAGTACAGTAATCGATAAGTAAATGAAAGAACTATCAGAAAATATACTCGCCTGATACTCTGAAAAGAGTAGTATAATATCAGATGTCTGCACCAGAGTCATAATGTCCTAAATCGAGCAATATGGATTATAATGTGTTTAAAATACGATAAACGAAGTTTACGATGCAATCTACATGATTCTAGGTCAATCTAGGTCAAAGTCAAACTTGGTCAACTCTGGTCAATCCTGCTAGTTAAACTGAGTCAAACCTTAGCTATTTGGGGTCAACTTGGTCCTAATGGTCAATATCTAGGGTCTTGGTTAACATTGAACTCTTGGTCAAACTTTCTAGGGCTATCTCAAACCATAACTTAAACTTCAATCCTAATATATGCATACAATAACCACTCTAAGAGCCTATCCACAACCTTATCATATATGTAACTTGATTTCTAACTATCCATATTACACCTTACCTACACTTCACATTCACTCTCTATATATACTTTCACACTGTCTTCCTTTTTCTCTCTTGTATATACTAATATACATATATATAGACACACAAGCAAGGGAAGAGAAGGGGAATGTAAAATCAGTTAGCCCCCTCCTCTCCCTCATCTCTCCTTATCAAGTATTCCATTTCACCACTGCCTATGCTACTGCTATAGTATACTAACCTGAACCCCTTGCCATACTCACTCATAGATACATATATCTATATACATATATAGAGACAACCTGTAAATCCAACTCAAAACTGAACATGGACTGGACTAATATATCTAATTACAGGGCAAAACATGGATAGCTAACCAATACTCAATATGTAGGACACCCTCTATCTGAAGGATGCAGGACAGTTTAGTATGAGCACTCAATCTGGCATGAATGTATGATGCAGAGGGTGGTTGACATGTAGGCATTGCATCAATGAGTTAAAGACAAGGTAATTCATTACTGCTACTCAGGGATTGAACTAATATCTAAACTAAGGACTGGGATTTAGAGAAGTAGGGACTGATACACATATCAAAGGCTGATGCTTGGCCAATATGGACTGCTATAAAGTTATTACCTACGTTGAGGTATAGGACTGAAATATATGGCAAATGTGGACTAATATAATATGAAATAGGCTAAAACATTAAAAGAAAGACTGAGCAGATAAAAGTAGACCAACCGATCAGTTGGATATCTGAGTATGAAGCATGTGACTGATACACTAACTGGGCTACAACCCCTATCCTTGCTTACCAACTCTCTCTAATTTCAGTTGAAACCCTTTCCACTTAGGCACTAGGAATTTACCTGTCACACAAATACCCAATTTACTGAAACATACCCCCCTCAGTTAACAAATGTTTTAAAACCCAAATCAACAACAACTCAACCCTCTATAACACATATACTATGCAACCTACATAAACCTGCATAAATCAACAAACTCATATCTATCAATCTCAGGAATCAACTCTTAAACCTTAACTAGGTCAGAACACTCGACTGACACCTATATTAATTATTCAAAACTCAACCCTAAACTCATGCAAACCTAAAACAAACACTCGTGCGCCAGGGGGGTACATGTGTGTTAGTGTCACACGTGTCTACTAGTGTCAACCATTGTGTCCTAAATGTGTCAAAACCCAGTGTCGAACAGGCGCCAAAACTGTGCACAGGCAACCCTCGTGCAGTGGTGTCGAGCATCACAGGACATGACACACAACTTCTTGTGTCATGTGCTCGTGTTCAGAGGTAGCCTAGGTATAGGTCTTCGTGTCCAAGTGTCGGTCTTATGTCCAAGTCGTGTCAGTATGCGTGTATAAGTGCGTATCAGTGAATGAAACCTGCGTGCGTGCTGAGTGTGCAAACTCGGTGCGATCGAGATTGCTCTCGAACCACTACATGGCTTGGCCTCAAACTTAGGAAGCACTCTATCAGTCAGTGCCCCAAGGTACACACCAAGTTTTGCGTGTCGAAACGCCGTGTCCAGAGAGAATTAGGACACGGGTAGCAGGACAGCGCACGGTGGTCTCGTGCTGCGAGTTCGTATCCATTTTGGACACGGACACAGCTCGATATGAGCTCAGAGTTAGGGTTTCGAGATTTGGATATTAAGGGCTACTCAAAAATGTAATTTATTTCAGAAAATATGAACAAAAGTTCCACAGTGACATTCTAATAAACACATGCACATACACATTGATACGTGTCCGATACGAACACCAAATGGACACAGTTTCCTACCAAACTTGAGGGACAGCTAGGGAACACCTAGATCTAGGATATTATGCAAAGAAATCAGAATTAAAACATAATTTAGATGGTTTACCTATAGTTTGTCAATGACAAGAAAAAAGCCCTAAATAGAATGATTCTCCTTGCAAGCCAATAGCTCCAAATTGTACCAAAACTGAGATTTCTCTCCATGAACAGAAAATAGAGTAGGATTAGACTCTAATACAAGAAACTAGAGTCAAAAAGGAATTAAAATAGAATAGTTATGGATTGGGGAAGGATGACAATACCTTTCCTTTTCCAAAAGTTGGTTTGATACAAAAGAGGCAAGAACAATAGGAAGAGAGACTTTACAGTGGGGGGATCCCTATGTGGCTGGCCCTAAAGGGGAAAAAAATTAGGGCTAGGGTTATAACTAATGGGCTTGGGCCAAGTTTCAAGGGTAAAGGAAATCACTCCTTAAGTCAAAAGTCCACGAACCTAATCATTTATTCTCCTATATGAAACTTGATTCTAAATGACATAACTTGGGTTGACTTAAGTTAGACTAGGGTCCCACCATGTTATTCAAGTCACCATAGCTAGAGTCAACATCTAGGTTAGTCTCTTAAGTCACAACTAGTAAAAGTCAAAATTAACAACCATCAATCTAATAATTAATCAAATAATTCCAATAAATCAAAATGACCAAAATATCCCTAGGCTAAAAATGACAAATAAATATTCCAATCACATGGTTAGGCTCTAGGTCAGACAGTCTCTAGGATTTCACTAGCAGCACATCAAAATCACAAGTCATGGTTTTTAAATAGTTTTAAAATGATTAAAAATCACTATAAATTATAATGTGATATAAATATCCATAATTAAATAATTATAATTACAAAAGTTCAAAATTACCCTCATTTGGAAAACTGGGTGTTACAACCTATTCTTTATGTATGTATGTATTAAACAAATTTTTGATTTATTTATTATCTGAAAGGCAAATCTGTAAAAAAAAACATCCTGAGCATAGGATATTATGGATCTTATTAGTCTAGCATCTATTCATCCCTTTAATAACAATGTCAAATACAAGTGTCAGATATTCTTGGATTCTCTATTGCATATATGAATACTACTACATCACACTATACGGACACGATGTCACATATACAACATCTACTGGGTTATGTGCTAGTATATTCTGGTCTCTGAAGTCAATTTCATTCAAAATAGATAATTAATGATAATTTATTTAAGATTATGTACGAATCTCATTTCTATATTTTTCTTATGAAATTTACCCAAGTATAAAAATTAATCTAGAATATCTTGAATATTCTTCTCTTATTATGATTTAGTTAATTATATTAAATTTCTTTATGTTTGTTATTTCTATTATTTTATTTATTATATAAGGTACTACTTCACATTGTTGTATATGTGAATCAAATTATTAAAAAGTACCCAAAATTCAAACCATGATGATCTAAAGAATATTTTATAATAATCACATTATTGAATATGTGATACACATAAGACAAAAATATTCTTTGATAGCGTTTTATCACATTGTGGCATATGTGAATTTTTGTAATATTGAAGCACTTGTCAATTTTATTATTTAAATTATTTTTTTCTAATATAATTATTTTATGCTATATAGATGTCGAGTCTTGCAAAGCTTAAATTCAAAGCTCTTGATGTGAACGGAGACAATTATTTATCATGGCAATTGGATGCGAAGTTGCACTTGCAGTCCAACTACTATTAAGAAGGAAAATAAAGAATCTTCTGAAGCCAAGGCTAAGGCTTTGATTTTCCTACGACATCATATCCATGATGATCTAAAGGCAGAATATCTATGCGAGGATGATCCATTGAATTTGTGGACATCTCTAAAGGATAGATTTGACCATCAAAAAATGGTAGTCCTTCCGATTGCTCAAAATAAATGGTTGAACCTAAGATACCAAGACTATAAAATTGTTAAAGCGTATAATTTTTCTATGTTTAATATTGTTTTTCGCCTTAGGTTGTGCGGAGAAAAAGTAACAGAGGCTCAAATGCTTGAAAAAACCCTCTCCACTTTTTATGCAAGTAATGTGCTTTTGCAGGAACAATATTGTGAAAGATATTTCACAAAATACTCTGAACTGGTGACTTGTCTCCTTGTAGCAGAGGCAAATAGCAACGTTCTCATAAAAAACCACAACTCTAGACCAACTGGGTCAATGGCAATTCCTGAAGCAAATGCCAATTTTGGGATTACCAGAGGTCGTAGTAGAGGACGTAGAAGAGGACGTGGAAGAGGAAAAATTTATGGAAGGTATGGTCATGGTTATCAACCTTATAACAAAAGCAAAAACAGTGGTTCATAAAAGAATAAATGGAACACGTGGACAGCACCCTCTAACAAAAGGAATTCAAATCCTCAATATAAACTAAATAAAGGTAGTACTACTTGTCATAAATGTGGCAAAGATGGACATTGGTTTAAGCAATGTCGAACTAATCAACAAGAGGTTGACAAATTCAAAGAATCCAAGAAAATGGAAGCAAATATGACAAAATACTGGGACAATGATCAACCACTTGACATCACTCATTTGAATTGTTCCGATTTCTTTGAGGATCAAAATGGGAATCAGATTACCAATGAACAATTTGAGGAAATGCTGGAAAATCCACCTTCCATTGAATGAGCACTCATTCGACTTATGTTTTATTTCAAGTATTATGAACTTTTTACATTTGAAGTCATGTTTTTATTTTTAGTTACCACCATGGAATATCTTGGTCATGAGAGTTTGTTGAAGAATATGTCATTACTTTGTTATGTATTTGAAAGTTGCATATCTATAATATGATGTTATCGTTTGGTATGCTTAATTACTTTTATTATATTTGTGTTAGTTGAATATATGTTCATAAATTTTCTTTTGTTTCATGTTGAAGGTATGGATATACGAAGGAAGAAAAATGACTTGAATATGTGTTTGGTAGATAGTGCTATAACATATACGACTTTGAAGAATCAAAAGTTTTTCTCAAATTTAGTATTTGACATGCATAAAGTATCAACAATAGCTGGACCAGCCCATATAATTGAGGGTTTTGGAAGATCACACATAATGTTACCTAATGGAACTCAAATCCATTTGCAAAATGCGTTATATTCAAGCAATTCCAAAAGAAATTTGCTAAGTTTTAAGGATATACGCAAAAATGGATACCATATTGAAACTCATAATGATAATAACAAAGAGATACTATGTATCATATCTAATCTTGGGAGCAAAAAGCTCACATTAGAAGAATTCTCTTGTCTCCCGGTGGATTTGTATTACACCACCATTGGCATAATTGAATCACATATGAATGTGGCAAAACATAAAGCCAATGATCCTATCTTATGTACCATTTGGCATGACCGTTTAAGTCACCCGAGACAAACTATGTTCAAGAGGATCATTGATAATTCTTATGGACACTTATTGGAAAATTACGATCTTGGCTTACCAAAGAATCACCTATGTGTTCCTTGCTCACAAGGGAAGTTTATAACTAGACCATCTTTCCTAAAAGTTAAGAATGAGTCTTCTACTTTCTTGTAAAGAATACAAGGAGAAATTTTTGGCCCTATTCATCTTGCTAGTGGTCCTTTTAGATATTTTATGGTACTCATAGATGCATCTACTAGTGTCAAATCCCTATTTTTGAAATAGGTATCTGACTGTATTTTTTTTATTTGGAGGATTTTAAATTTGGGGTATTCTAAAATTTTTATTTCTATTTCTTGGATGGGAATTTATTTCTCATTATTTTTATTATTGTTAAACTTCCTATATCTACCCCCTTTAAACCCCAACCCAAACCCTAAATTCTACCTCTCTCTCTCTCCCCACACTCTCTCAGCCGCTCTCCCCTTCTACTCACTCTCCTCACTCTCTCTCTCCCGATCCCTCTCTTTCTTCCCCCTTACTGGAAGACCAGCCCCCCTTTCCCTCATCTCTCTCTCGACGCCCCTCTCCCTCCCGGCCTCCTCCATCCGCCACCAGTACCACCATCTTCATCACTCCACCACCACCGCCACTGATTCCCTCCACCACTATCCCCATGGCCGCCGCTGCCACCACTGCTCCCATCCCCTTCGTCCCCCTCTTTCTGGAGCTGCCACCGCCATGGCCGCCCTCTTTAGCCACCAGCGCCACCGCCATCACCACTTTCGACCACCATCATCATCGTCATCGTCGCCATCTCCTCCACCACCCTCATCGTGGCCTCCACCTTCCCCTCTCCCTCAATCACCTCCGCGGTCGGGAGCCGAACTGCCTGGCCGAGCCCCTCCGCCCCGATCTGGCCGTGCCACCATCGTCCTCGTCCCCAGCTGTGGCCGCCACCACCATCTCTACCTTTCCTCTGCCGCCGCCATCCACCCTTCGCTAGCGGGCTGACCGATCAGGCGAAGCTCCCGGGTGAGCTCCTCTGCCTCCCTTTTTTTCCTCTTAGCCACCGCACCAGCGTGCCCGTCAAGCCACGCTGGCCGTGCCAACCTCGAGTGGCGGGACGCCTTCGTGCCCCGCACTGCTCGAGTAACGAGCCGACTATGGGCAGCATGCTCCTCGGGCCACGTGGCTTGGGTCACGTGCACTCGATTCGCGTGTTCCCTCATTCCCCATGCTTCTCGGGATATGTGCCTCGATTTATGTGTCATTCTATTTTTCATGCCATCTCGATGTACGTGCTACCTCAGGCAGCGGGATGCCTCGAGCCCCACGCTGCCTCGGGCGACGTGCCATCTCGGTTTACGTACCTCCTTGGTTTTGTGCCTCAACCTTTATGCCTATCTCGTGATCTGAACCGTGTCGATTTACGTGCCGCATTGGTATGTGTCACGACCCGCACCCTAGAGTAAGGACACGAGACGTAGGTACGTCCAGCCTACGCCGCAGTGTCGGCGGTAGAACGCTGTCCTAGGTCAACATCTAACAATATAAAGGTACCTGTACAGTATATACTCTCTGAATGGAGGTGACATAGCAGATACAGTCTCAATCACATCTAAGGCAGAATGATAAAATAGAAGATAGATAGATATTGCTGAAACGAAAAGAAATCCACATAAGTACAACCAGAGAGTCTAAGTTTCTAAAAGATATAACAAATCCACATAATCCAAATATCATAATAGAATCATCCAGAATAAAAACATAAGGAAAACATCCTAGTCTAGTGGAGTGTCGTCCACAGCTAAAGGATCTTGCTGCTGGTCCAAGTCTGTTCTGTCATCTAGGGTAGGCCCGTAATAAGTGGGACAGCACGCCTCGCCCTAATCCTCTATAATATTTCAACAGGTCTAGTCAGGACAGGAGCGAGCACAATACATCTCAACAAGTCATAGCAGGAAAGAAAATATAATCATGCTAGAGAATAAAATACAGGAAACTGAAGATTAGCATAATGTAAAAGAGAGACTGTAAGTAAATATCTATGATATATAAAAAGAGACAGTGCTAGTGATTCAGAGTACAGGATAAACATGTGAATGGCTAGGGACTGATTCATGATTACACTACGGAATTGATTCATGATTACACTACTTGGAATTATCCACATGTTCATTTATACTCCCCCATCCCCAATCAATACACAAGGATCTAGTCAAGTTACGTTAAGATTCATGATTATACTACATTGCCCATAAAGGGTGATTCATGAATTGATTCGTGAAGGCTCGATGATCATGAGTGTACATGAGTCACTAGCTGATTCCCGAAGATTCATGATAATAGAAGCATGAGATACGTGATGTAAGTGAAACACACGAGACAAGAGTATCTGATGCTCCCGAGAGGGATAACATCTCATGAAGGGATCCATATAATACTAATCCTTGTTACCAATGTGTCAGCATCAAGTAAGATAATCTAAAGCAGAAAATATAATCCTAAACAAGATATGAAATAATCAGAGAATGTACTCGCCTGATAACCTGAATAGCTGATAGGTATAGAGGTCCAAACTGAAGCCACAAAGTCCTATTTAGAGCAACACAGGTCAAGATGTATACGAGAGATGATAAATAAAATGTACAACGCATCTGCATGCTGTCTAGGTCAAACTAGACTAAAGTCAACACTTGGTCAACTCTAGTCGACCACACTAGTCAAATTAGGTCAACTAGGTCAAGTCCTAGCCCAAACAAATCTAACAAGTCTCACTAGGCCTAACCAAGCCTAGGCTAGCATTCACACAATCACAAGACAATGTGAACCATAATAATACATAATATAAAATAGATAATATATATAAATACATACATGCATATCCACATTACGTACATATATATATATATATATATATATATATATATATATATATATATATATATATATATATATATAGGCATATGTTACATCATGCATATTTACATAGTTACATAGATGTATACATTCATGCACATTTACATATATACTTTTATACATTATATATGTTAACATTCATTACAATGCATTATATTTTACTTATACCTTTGATTGATTGATTGATTCATTCATATATGACATTCATTCATGCATTTATATACATTCATTCATATCCCATATGCATGCATATTTCAGTTCAGGCATTATATCCATTCACATATCATTAAGTTGCATACATATACTTATTTTTATTACATACATGTCATTCATGCATATTACATACTTACATGCATCTATACATTATATACATTGTATACAACATGTAAAAATAGAAGAGGGAAAAAGGGGAGAAAACTGAAATGGAAAGGGAAGGGAAAGAAAATGTAAGGAAAAGGAAAAACAGTGGACATATACATGCTTGCATCATATATTCTACATTACCATACATGCTATCATTATATATTGTATTATATTATTTATATATTATGCATTCGTATCTATCATTACATGTATACCTTGCATTTATATCTAGCATTCATTATATACTTTCATGCATACATTGTATATCATTCTTTCATTCATGCATTTATGCATTGCTTACATACATTATATTAATTGCATTCCTACATGCTTGCATTCAACCATATATATACATTAATGTAAAGATAATATATATCATATATATATTATTTCATTCATCTAACATATTATGTATTACATACTCTATATTCATTTAATATCCATACTACATAGACTCATAGGTTACACAAAATGCATATATCGTATAGTCACTCTTCTAGTTAAAATCAATCCTGTACCAATTGAGCCTCTACTAAATTCTAGGATTAAAGTATGTTGTTGCCCTTCGTGTTAGCTTTCCGAACCTTTAAACGGATCGCATTTTCGTGTCTGAAAGCTTCCAAAATCGCGAAAATACCGAAACACGTTCGTCTTTCGTACAGCTGACACTCAAATAATTCTACAGAAAGTTACAGAAAGAATTTGGCTTAATAAAATATATATTTGGAAAGCTAACTTCGATACGGTTCTTTTAAAAAACGGAAGATAAATCGAAGTTCTAAGCTAAAAGTTATGACATTTCGAAGTTGCTTTGGTTAATAAAAACGTGGATGAATATTATGACAAATTTGAGTTGTTTTGGACAAAAGAACACATATAGGCCAAGATACTTGGATACAAACATAGGTATCCAAATGAAACTCATTCTAACCATCCTAACTAAGATCAATCTACTCTCTAACCATTCTAAAACTGAATTTAAATATCAATTTAAACTATTATCATACATACATACACATGGGGTGTCCTAATTTGTGATCTATCAAGTAGGACACAAGACACATATCTAAAATTCTCAAGAGAGCTCCAAATGGCCTCAAATTTGAATCTAAATGGGACACATGCATGAGGATGGATCCTACGAATTCAAAACTAATTTATATGCAAAGAAAATCGATTTAGAGAATGGGTTTTACCTATTGGGAGTGGAATCCCAATAAAATCCTTTAGGACACAGTTCCGATACGAAGATCCCTTAAAGTGGACACTCCTCCTTGCACTCATCTTTCAATCCTTGATAGCACCATTCCCTTGGAGAATGGGAATGATTGAGGAAAGGTTTGGTGAAGGAATGATTTGATTTGGAGATCAAATCAATGGGAAGGCTCTCTAAAATTAGGGAAGAACAAAAGGAAAATAAAAGAGGCAAGATTGTAATGAATGAAATGAATCATTCTCTTCTAAAGGTGGCTGCCATAAAGAGTCTATTAGGGCTAATGGAAAATGTCCTAATTGCCCCTCTCTAGTCTCATATGGTTAAGTCTAGACTAGGTTCAAGTTTGGGGTCAAAATGATCTAGTTTTGAGTCTCTAACTTAACCATTCTAACATGATAAAAATTAGTTTAATTAACTAACTTAAATGTTGGGTTTTGTGAGCCATGCTTAACTTAATATTGGATCCCATCTAGAGTTTCAGCTACCCGGGTCACAATACAAGTCGGAACGAGACGAAACTCAAACCCGACTAAACAAATCCAATAAAATAATATTAAAAATATAAAATTTTCCCAAAATATTAAAACATAAAAAATGACCAAAATCATAATACATCAATTTAAATATTATTAAAATAATCTAAAATTTATCAATTAATCAAAATCCTAAATAATTCAAAAGTCACAAAATGACCAAAATACCCTTAGCCTAAAAAGTTGTAAATAGTCATTCTAATCACATGGTTAGGTCCCCATGGTCATGGTTAGTCTCTAGGCTCAACAGTTCTAGAGTTCACTAGCTAACATATCAAAATTATAATTTACCAATTTTAAATAGTATTAAATTAAATAAAAATTTCTATAAATCATAAATCTTATTATTAAATAATAAACTTTTACAAAAGTTCAAAATTACCCTCTTTTTAGAAAAGTGGGTGTTACAAGTCTACCCTCCTTAGAAAATTTTGTCCTCGAAATTAAGATGGTCGTACTTCTTCTAGAGTCTCGTCCCCAACAATCAAAGTCTCAGAACTTACCTAAATTATACAATTTAAAAGAATGGCATACAGGGTCATGGCATACGGTGGTAGTGTAAGTCTCATCTAGGTATACTAGTTACACTAGAACAAAACAATCATAGGGTATCAAAACTTACAAGCAATCAGGGGTGTTAAACTGGAAAAGATACAGAAATAACAAATCATCAAGACTTTAAGGCATAATCAAAATCAAAATTTAAAGCACAAATATCGAGCATTAAAATTCAATCACAATATATATATATATATATATATATATATATATATATATATATATATATATATATATATATATATATATAGTGTTAGAAGGGGAAAAGCTAGCATTATGTAAAGGTTATGTGGTTAGTGTGTGTATGGGTGTATGTGGACATGTTCATAGGGTTAGATAGTAGACATGTGTGTGTGTGTGTGTATGAAATATACATGAAAGTGTATAGGAGGATTTGGGTTTCAAAATAATAGCTATCAAGTTATACTACTCATGGCATATTGGTTAAACAATCTACAATGCACAACCTATTTACTCATAACATGCATAGCTAACCATATATATACGTATATCTATATGTATAGAGAGATAGAGATTTAGTTATGTATCTATATACATTATAACATGTATGCATAAACTATATATATATATATATATATATATATATATATATATATATATATATATATATATATATATATATATATATATATATATATATATATATATATATATATATATATGTACCTATATAGATATATGAACATAACATAGAGATGAAGGGTTAGGTTTACATGGCAGTTGTGAACATTAGTGTACATTAGTGTAGAGTGTCAAGAGTACATGGGTTATAACTTAAAATGAAGGGTTCAATCATTGAGTTCAGTTTAACATTACATATTAAATCTGAAATTGAACTAAACATTTAAAATCAATGTGAAAAATATTAACATGTATTCTGTTTTAGGATTTTGGAGAAATTCGAACATCAAAACCAACCCAATGTTCACCACAACCACAACCTAACATGTAAGATTATGAATCCTGACATTATATCCCTACATACAACAATGTATATGGCTCAAAACATTACATTTAAAAACTGCAAATTGAACTAATCACTTAAAATCCAGTGTTAAAGTGTTAATATGCACACAGTCTCAGATTTGACAAATTCAAACACAAAACTTAACCAATTTCTTTAAGAATTGAAATCCTGTATATAACATACATGTGCAGTGATGTAAACAACAATTAATAATATAAAATTTATATTTAAAATATGAATTTAAACTGAAAAAACAGAGAACTAGTCTTTGATACTGTATTGTGTCAGAGATATTAGGGTTTTGAGAATTTAACATCAAAAAACATATTAATGTGCATTTAGATAGGTTGGTAATCAAAGTGTAGCATGTATACGTATCAGGCAAGGTGTCTGTGTCTACTATATATATATATATATATATATTAAAAGGTGATACAAGAATGATGGCAAGAAGAAAATAATGATAAATATGTTCTGCTCATCTGTTTAAAAGAAGGAACCATTCTGAAACCAGAGCTATAATATCAAATCCAGATAAGGTCTAGAAAAATCATCAATTTATTGTATTATGAAGAAATTCATAGCAAGAAGTTACATAAAGGTTCATAATAATAGTTAAAGCTACTCCTACTCCTACTCCTAAGTTAAATAATGAGAAGCAAAACAAACAAACAACAATTTTTTAAACAAATACAAGTAATAATGGCAAGAAGAAAATAATAATAAAATCCTTTCTTGCTCAATCTGTTAAAAAAAGGGACCATTTGAGATCACAGCTATACAAACAAGTCTAAGATAAGGCCTAAGATAATTCGTCAATTCATTACATTAGGAAAGAATTATATCCAATAAAGTTATACAAGGGATTATATCAACAATTAAAACTATTTTTTTACACCTAAGTTAAGTGATGAAATAATTTTTTTTAAGGCTGAAATACAAGGTAGAGATGATTGTTTTTTTTAAGCTTTAGAGATATAATCTGATAATCATATGCGTCTTTCTGAAATTATGTTGTCAGAATTCTGCCATGCCAATAAGCATAGCTGCAATAAACGATAGAGTCCATAATAAGGCATACACCCTATAATCATGTTATCTAGAATTCTTACCACGCCACCCGGTATGGCTGCAAAAAAAATCAAGATTTCATAACTAAGATAAGTATAGCTATATCAGGCTCTACGTCCTTGTCATGCTAGCAAATATGACTGCAATAAATTCTAAATTCTATAATAAAGTAGACTTTTACCTTTCTCACTGTCCTTATCAAGTATGTTATCAGGTTATACCTTAATTCCAAAAAGATGTATATATACATATAAATACAAACTCAAATTCAACAACTAACATCAAGATTCAAAATTCAAAAATAATCCATCAAAAATCATATAAATACAGACTCAAATTCAACCACTAACATCAAGATTCAAAATTCAACAATAATCCATCAAAAATTATATAAATATAGACTCAAATTCAACCACTAACATCAAGATTCAAAATTTAACAATAATCTATCAAAATCAAGTTCAATAACAGGAAGTAAAGATAAATCAAATCAGGGGAAAAATAGATTTCAAATCGAAGTTAAAATAAGATTCTCAAGGGTCGTCCCAGGAATCTCTCAAGGAGGCCTAACCGTGATTGAGTACCTTCAAAAATATATCATAATCCTACTGCAGGCTGTAGTGATAGTCTAGTTCGAATACCACTACATAAACTCGACCTGCATGGGCCACCACTAAAAACGTGTCACGACCCGCACCCTAGAGTAAGGGCACGAGATGTGGGTACGTCCAGCCTACGTCGCAGTATCGGCGGTAGAACGCTGTCCTAGGTCAACATCTAAAAATATAAAGGTACTTGTACAGTATATACTCTCCGAATGGAGGTGACATAGCAGATACAGTCTCAATCACATCTAAGGCAGAATAATAAAATAGAAGATAGATAGATATTGCTGAAACGAAAAGGAATCCACATAAGTACAACCAGAGAGTTTAAGTGTCTAAAAGATATAACAAATCCATAGAATCCAAATATCATAATACAATCATCCAGAATAAAAACATAAGGAAAACATCCTAGTCTAGTGGAGTGTCGTCCACAGCTAAAGGATCTTGCTGCTGGTCCAAGTCTGTACTGTCATCTAGGGTAGGCCCATAATAAGTGGGACAGCACGCCTCGTCCTCATCCTCTGTAATATTTCAATAGGTCCAGTCAGGACAGGAGCGAGCATAATACATCTCAACAAGTCATAGCAGGAAAGGAAATATAATCATGCTAGAGAATAAAATACAGAAAACTGAAGAATAGCATAATGTAAAAGAGAGACTGTAAGTAAATATCTATAATATATAAAGAGAGACAGTGCTAGTAATTCAGAGTAAAGGATAAACATGTGAATGGCTAGGGACTGATTCATGATTACACTATAGAATTGATTCATGATTACACTACTTAGAATTATCCACATGTTCATTTATACTCCCCCATCCCCAATCAATACACAAGGATCCAGTCAAGTTACGTTAAGATTCATGATTATACTACATTGCCCATAAAGGGTGAATCATGAATTGATTCGTGAATGCTCGGTGATCATGAGAGTACATGAGTCACTAGCTGATTCCCGAAGATTCATGATAATAGAAGCATGAGATACGTGATGTAAGTGAAACACACGAGACAAGAGTATCTGATGCTCCCGAGAGGGATAACATCTCATGAAGGGATCCATATAGTACTAATCCGTGTTACCAACGTGTCAGCATCAAGTAAGATAATCTAAAGCAGGAATTATAATCCTAAACAAGATATAAAATGATCAAAGAATGTACTCGCCTGATAACCTGAATAGCTGATAGGTATAGAAGTCCAAACTGAAGCCACAGAGTCCTATTTAGAGCAACAAAGGTCAAGATGTATACGAGAGATGATAAATAAAATGTACAATACATCTGCATGTTGTCTAGGTCAAACTAGACTAAAGTCAACACTTGGTCAACTCTAGTCGACCACACTAGTCAAATTAGGTCAAGTAGGTCAAGTCCTAGCCCAAACAAGTCTAACAAGTCTCACTAGGCCTAACCAAGCCTAGGCTAGCATTCACACAATCACAAGACAATGTGAACCATAATAATACATAATATAAAATAGATAATATATATAAATACATACCTTCATACATACATGCATATCTATATTACGTACATATATATATATATATATATATATATATATATATATATATATATAGGCATATGTTACATCATGCATATTTACATAGTTACATAGATATACATTCATGCACATTTACATACATACTTTTATACATTATATATGTTAACATTCTTTACAATGTATTATATTTTACTTATACCTTTGATTGATTCATTCATTCATATATGACATTCATTCATGCATTTATACATTCATTCATATCCCATATGCATGCATATTTCAGTTCAGGCATTATATCCATTCACATATCATTAAGTTGCATACATATACTTATTTTTATTACATACATGTCATTCATGCATATTACATACTTACATGCATCTATACATTATATACATTGTATACAACATGTAAAAATAGAAGAAGGAAAAGGGGGAAAAAACTGAAATGGAAAGGGAAGGGAAGGAAAATGTAAGAAAAAGGAAAAATAGTGGACATATACATGCTTGCATCATATATTCTACATTACCATACATGCTATCATTATATATTGCATTATATTATTTATATATTATGCATTCGTATCTATCATTACATGTATACCTTGCATTCATATCTAGCATTCATTATATACTTTCATGCATACATTGTATATCATTCTTTCATTCATGCATTTATGCATTGCTTACATACATTATATTAATTGTATTCCTACATGCTTGCATTCAACCATATATATACATTAATGTAAAGAGGATATATATCATATATATATCATTTCATTCATCTAACATATCATGTATTACATACTCTATATTCATTTAATATCCATACTAAAAGTTATGACATTTCGAAGTTGCTTTGGTTAATAAAACGGAAGATAAATCGAAGTTCTAAGCTAAAAGTTATGACATTTCGAAGTTGCTTTGGTTAATAAAAATGTGGATGAATATTATGACGAATTTGAGTTGTTTTGGACAAAAGAACATATTTAGGCCAAGATACTTGGATACAAACATAGGTATCCAAATGAAACTCATTCTAACCATCCTAACTAAGATCAATCCACTCTCTAACTATTCTAAAACTGAATTTAAATATCTGTTTAAACTATTATCATATATACATACACATGGGGTGTCCTAATTCGGGATCTATCAAGTAGGACACAAGACAAATCTAAAATTCTCAAGAGAGTTCCAAATGGCATCAAATTTGAATCTAAATGGGACACATGCATGAGGATGGATCCTACGGATTCAAAACTAATTTATATGCAAAGAAAATCGATTTAGAGGATGGGTTTTACCTATTGGGAGTGGAATCCCAATGAAATCCTTGAGGACACGGTTCCGATACGAAGATTCCTCAAAGTGGACACTCCTCCTTGTACTCCTCTTTCAATCCTTGGTAGCACCCTTCCCTTGGAGAATGGTAATAATTGAGGGAAGGTTTGGTGAATGAATGATTTGATTTGGAGATCAAATCAATGGGAAGGCTCTCTAAAATTAGGGAAGAACAAAAGAAAAATAAAAGAGGCAAGATTGTAATGAATGAAATGAATCATTTTCTCCTAAAGGTGGCTGCCATAAAGAGTCCATTAGGGCTAATGGAAAATGTCCTAATTGCCCCTCTCTAGTCTCATATGGTTAAGTCTAGACTAGGTTCAAGTTTGGGGTCAAAATGATCTAGTTTTGAGTCTCTAACTTAACCATTCTAACATGATAAAAATTAGTTTAATTAACTAACTTAAATGTTGGATTTTGTGAGTCATGCTTAACTTAATATTGGGTCACATCTAGAGTTTAAGCTACCCGGGTCACAATACAAGTCGGAACGAGACGAAACTCAAACCTGACTAAACAAATCTAATAAAATAATATTAAAAATATTAAATTTTCTCAAAATATTAAAATATGAAAAATGACCAAAATCATAATACATCAATTTAAATATTATTAAAATAATCTAAAATTTACCAATTAATCAAAATCCTAAATAATTCAAAAGTCACAAAATGACCAAAATAACCTTAGCCTAAAAATTGTAAATAGTCATTCTAATCACATGGTTAGGTCCCCATGGTCATGGTTAGTCTCTAGGCTCAACAGTTCTAGAGTTCACTAGCTAACACATCAAAATTATAATTTACCAATTTTAAATAGTATTAAATTAATTAAAAATTTCCATAAATCATAAATCCTATTATTAAATAATAAACTTTTACAAAAGTTCAAAATTACCCTCTTTTTAGAAAAGTGGGTGTTATAGTATGTGTGCCATCTTTGACTTCGTGTCGCTCCGTATTGCATGCCGTATTGAATTACGTGCCTCCTTGAGTCTTACATCGTCTCGATTTGCATGCACGCCTTGATTTGTGTATTGCGATGATTCATGCGCCATCTCGATATTTGTGATCCCTCGATCTATGTACATATCTCGATTTATGTGCACGTCCCGTTCCTGTTCACCTCGATATTCGTGCCATCTTGATTTTCGTGCACGTTTTGATTTACATACACATTTCGATTTGCGTGCCCGTATCGGTCTACGTGTACATCTTGATTTGTGTGCACATTATGTTTTTCGCTCGCCTCGATCTTCACATCATCTCGATTCTCATAAGCATTTTGATGCACGTACGTATATCAGTTTGCGTGTCCGTATCGATCCGCGTGCTTCGATTTTCGTGTCGGATCCCTATGCTGCTTGCGAGACCTAGACGGTATAGCCTCCTGCCATCCATCGTGATTTCTATTATTATTTTAATATTTTATTCTAATAATTATTTATTGTGTGTTCTGAGGACTTCGATGGACGTGCTACCTTGGATTGCGATCGCCGAAGACCTGCTTACCTAACCGAGCCCTTTAGGCAAGTATCTCTTGCTTATCGACGGCTCTTGCCCTCTCTCCTGGATTTTATTGTATTTTAATTAATTGTAATCGTAAATGTATAACCATGAGTAGTGTAGCTATTATAGAACTGCCATGATGATAACTTAGGATAGCTTGGTTCGATACCGAGTTGGGCCGTATCGGACAACTCGGATGGGTCATCTACAACTCCAAGGACACGAGCATGACTCACATGTATGGATTGTCCCCATATGCCCCGTGTCTGACTTGCGGTCGGGTAACGGCTTGGCTAACTATTTCCATGACTTTGCTTGTGGCTTGGATATGACTGTGGGTCTTGATGCGCCCTGTGTGGCGATTCTTGTTGAATATGTTAGCTTGGCGCCCAGTACGCATCGTAGCGCTGCTGGAGGCCGAGACTTAGCGTTCTTGGCTATAGCTTGGGTCCCAGTACGCATCGTAGTGCTGCTGGAAGCTGAGATTTAGTATTCTCAGTCTGCTTTTCTACGGCGGGTTGCGTCGAGTGAATTTAGCCCCAATTTGCTGGGAGCTTTCATCCAGAATACAGAGAAGACTACAGAATTTTTCCAGAATTCCTGGTCGGGAATTTGGTTCAAAGAATTAGACAGAACCATTCCTTTGGTTTGCTAATCTAGACTCGTGCTTACTTGTTTTGGATATAGTAGTCTGATTCTAGTACTTGCTAGGTAGACTCCTGACTAGACTAGTCGCCTAGCTCTTGACCTGTCTTGTTCTTCGAATAGCATTAGGAGCGTAGTTCCACTCGGGAGGCAGTCTGCAACCTTGGTCCTTGTTTGGTTTAAGGGTTATGGATTTTCTCCAGAGCGGTCCATATAATCCTTGCCATTTTTTGGCAACATTAATTAGTAGATTCTTGTTCCCTAGCCATCCTTTTTAGGAATTATCCTAGTTTAGCCAGATAGGGCTACCAGTTTTTCTATGTATCGGGATTCGTGACTTGGGATATGTCTGAGGATTGAGTATCATGGAGAGTACGATGTTGGGATATCGATTTGATGGACTCACGTGGATTCTTGGATAGTGTTGCTATTTTTTTTGATGATGTTCTAATTCGATCGGACATGACTATGTGGTTCTTGGATTTGGATGATCACGAATATTTCGTGGAACGAGAAGAATATAGAGGGTAATATTATATAATTTTTACTCGACTTCCCAAACGCCCAAAACCTGGATTGATTGCTATGTCTTGGTAGTTGAGAGGTTTGTTTCCTGATAGCTTATGATCATTGATTTAGAGGACCCTGGTGAGCTAGAGGGCCTAGCATTGTTTATAAGGATTAGCTTAGTATCTGACAATTTTACTTCTTGATTTGATCTCCATCATGGAGGGGAGAATCTTGCTAGATTGATCAAGTGGATGGACCGACTTGATGATTGGAGCTGTAGGCTCCCATATATGCTTGAGATGCTATTATAGTAGAGATTCTAATCTTGTACTTGACCCGATATCTATGCCACGATGTGGGCAGATGATTTCATGTGACTAACAGATTTATCCTTGTTCCTGACATGACTACTTGTATCCGTGCTATAAGTCCAGCTTACCCTTTGAGGTATTGGCCCTGATTTTGTACAACGGTGCTCCTTGTCTAATGGCACTTTGAGGTGCTACTTCCATGATTATATGGCATTGTGATGCCATCCTGATATTCTAGCTATATTATATGATTACCTGCACGGGTACCTTGGCAGTTGGCTTTTAGTCTTAGCGTGGTCAGGATTGGTTGCTTGCTTGTTGCATAACACTAAGGATGGATCACCATTGGGACTATAGGTGCCGAGGTTGATTCTTACTTAGCATTTTTGTACCGAGGTACGACATTTAGGAGGATGATCATGTGACTACGACATGTGATTCCAGATAAATGTATGGATAATCTAGGCAACTTAAACTGGTAGAAGCATTATTGGGAGGGAGATCGTGCAGTACTAGCCGCTTTCCAGACATCTAGTCATGGAGTGCAGGCTGGCCGCTACGGATATTGTTACCGTCCGTATTAGGGGATGGCAGTATCCAGCTACTTTACTTGCCATATACATGGCATGCTCGATACGATGGCCTTACGAGGGACCGGTGGTGACATGCAGAGTCCGGTGGTCTTTGCGAGGGATCGGTGCTCATCTAGTCTTGATATACTTAGCCCCGTTAGCTTGCTAGATCGACACGATCAGACGATTCCTATATTGCATTGTCGGGGTAACCCAGTCCCCACCTAGACAGCTATAGGCATTTGAGTGGCCGCTTATTCATATAATTGTTTGGCTTGTTACTTGCTAAGCTGGCTGGCCCATAATGCTGCCCCGGCGCAAAAATTTATTCCCTTGTTCTTGTTTGATATAGGGATGGATTACTGTTTCGATGAAAGATTACGAGTCCTGGTTGGCCATGCAGGTGTTATTGGATGTTAGGAAGATTGTGATGATTGTTGGTTATTTAGCTGTATTAGTTGTGGATTGTTATCGTGCATTGGTACCGCACGATCCTTACCCTCTTTTACTATTCATTTAAGCTATCCTGCTTCATATTTATCCTACTGGCTTTTTTTCGCCCGTCCTTGAGCCTTTTTTCTGGTACTTGCTACGGTTGGCCTGACCAACCCTGGATTATTCCCAGATTGCCTATGATCGACCATGTGGATCTTTCAGACTTGACTTAGGGGATGTGCTTCAGTTTCGGACCATGCTAGGAACTGTAGGAAGGTATACTCGTCTATATTATTATCCAATACTGTAGATTTCCTGATTATCATATGAGTAATTTCCGCTTTCCATATGATTCTCTCTCTCTTGTAGTTATTTTCTTGTTATAGCCTGTGGATATAAGATCGGATTTAGGCCATAGATACTTGCATGCTAGGATACCCAGCAAGATTGACAGCCATCATTACCGTATATCATCTTCGTACCCTATACGGTGTAGCTGGCCGACGTCCATCCCCGTATTCCGGTACTGGGACATGACAACTAGGTGGTCACATGTTTGTTTATTTTCTACTAGAAATCTTGCATTTTCTTGTCTTCTGGCCCAAATTATTAAACTTAGATCTCAGTTTTCTGATAACTCGATTAAGTCAACTAGACTTGATAATGCCGCAGAATTTACTTCACAAGTTTTTGATGATTATTGTACATCATTAGGGATTGAGGTAGAGCATCATGTTCCCCATGTGCACACATAAAATGGGTTAGCTGAGTCATTTATTAAACATTTCCAACTTATAGCTAGACCTCTACTAATGCGATCTAGTTTGCCAACTGAGGCTTGGGGACATGTTATTTTACATGCTGCATCTCTAGTTAAGTTTAGACCGACTGCTTACCATATTTTTTTCACCCATACAACTTATTAGTGGTAGACAACCCAATATTTCACATTTAAGAAAGTTTGGATGTACAGTATATGTCCCGATTCCACCTTCCAAAAGAACTAAGATGGGTCCCCAATAACGTTTGGGAATATACATTGGTTTTGAATCTTCTTCCATAATAAGGTATTTGGAACCAATGACTGGTGATGTATTTACTATAAGATTTGAAGATTGCCAATTTGACGATAGAGTTTTTCCGCCGTTAGAGGGAGGTAAGCAACAAATTGTTCATATAAAATAATCCATTGCTAATGAACGACATGAATTAACATGGAATACGCCTACTCTATCTCATCAAGATCCAAGAACTCCATAATGTGATTATGAGACATGGAGAATGATACATTTGTAAGAAATTGCAAATTAATTACCTGATACATTTAATGATGCCGCAAGGGTAACTAGATCCCATGTGCCATCTACAAACGTGCCAGCCAAAATCAATGTTCATGTTGGACAAAATCTAAACAAGGCTGCAAATGAATCTAGTACTACACGTCAAAAGCATGGTAGGCTTACAGGTTCCAAGGATAGTGCTCCTAGAAAGAGGAGAGTTAATGAAATATCTTGTCCAGATAAAAGCCCGATAGCGGTTGGAGCTCCAAAAATAAATAATGAAGATGTGCACATTTTCAAATTCACTAAAATACCTATGGATGCCTCTAGAGAGGCACAAGTACTTGAAAATGAAGAGATTTCGATATTCCATGCATGTTCAGGTAAATTGTGGAATAGAAAAGTACTTGTCATCGATGACATATTTAGCTATGCAGTAGATACTGAAATATCAAAGGACAATGATGATTGTGAAAATGAACCACATAGTATAAATGAATGTCGACAAAGAAAAGATTGGCCAATGTGGAAAGATGCTATTCAAGCAGAATTAAAATCTTTAGAAAAACGTGGTGTATTTGGACCTATAGTAGAAACACCAAAGGGAATAAACCCTGTTGGTTTTAAATGGGTGTTCGTGAAAAAACGAAATGAGAGAAACGAAGTTGAAAGATTCGAAGCCCGACTTTTAGCACAAGATTTCTTTCAAAGACTTGGAATTGACTATGTTGAGACATACTCTCCAGTTATGGATGTTATTACTTTTAGATATCTAATTAGTCTCGCAGTTTATGAAAATCTTGATATGAGACTTATGGATGTTGTAACTGCATATTTGTATGGAAACTTAGATACTGACATCTATATGAAAATTTCAGAAGGATTTACAATGCCAGAGACTAAGTCAAAGGGCATGTATTCAATTAAACTTAGACAAGCATTATATGGATTGAAACAATCCGGAAGAATGTGGTATAATCGTCTTAGTATATATTTGACTAAGTAAGGATATAAAAATAGTCAAATTTGCACATGTGTCTTTATTAAGAAATCCAAGAATGGATTTTCTATAGTAGCAGTATATGTGGATGATATAAACATGATCGGATCTCCTGCAGAATTGGAGAAAACTGTAAACTATTTGAAAAAGAAATTTGAAATAAAAGACTTGGAAAAGACAAAGCTTTGTCTCGGTTTACAAATAGAACGAAGTTCTAGTGGAATATTAGTGCATCAATCCCGATATATCGAAAGGATTTTTGAAACGATTTAGAATGGACAAAGCACATCCACTTGGTACAACTATGGTTGTACGGAGTTTGGATTTGGATAAATATCCATTTCGACCAAAGGGAAAAGATGAAAAAGTTCTTACTCCTGAAGTACCATATTTAAGTGCTATTGGAGCACTACTATATCTAGCACAATGCACAAGACCAGACATTGCTTTCTCTATTAATTTATTATCTAGATATAGTTCTGCACCTATAGTTAGACATTGGAATGGAGTTAAACACATAATGAGATATCTTCGTGGAATAACTGACATGGGATTATTTTATTATTGTAATTCCACTAATAACTCTCATCTAGTTGGTTATACAGATTTTGGTTATCTTTCTGACCCTCATAAGGGTTATTCCCAAATAGGTTATGTGTTTATTAATAATTATGCAGCTATATCTTGGCGATCAACAAAGCAAAGTTCAATAGCAACTTCCTCTAACCATGCAGAATTAATTGCATTACATAAAGCAACAAGAGAAAGTGTGTGGTTGCGATCGATCATTCATTATATCAGAGTAAATTATCAACTACCCACAGTTACAGATGAGCCTACAATAATATTTGAAGATAATGCAGCTTGCATTGCGCAAGTACGAGAGGGTTCATCAAAGGAGATTGAACGAAGCACATTCCACCAAAATTGTTTTACACACATGAGCTCCAAAGGACGAAAGTGATCGAAGTTAAGCAAGTAAGATCAAATGAAAATTTAGCTGATCTGTTCACCAAGGCACTTCCAAAGTCCATATTTCAGAAGTTGGTACACGAAATAGGTATGCGGCGAATTAATCATCAGACAAACTAGTTGTTTCAGATCTATTGTATCGAGTGGGAATATGACATGTAAAGAATATTTTTGAGTATTGCGTGTTATACTCCTTTTCCTTAACTAAGATTTTTTTCACTGAGTTTTTATCTTAGTAAGATTTTAATGAGGCAACAAATGCGCATACAGCACCAACTAATTAATTGTGTATATCCAAGGAGGAGTGTTGTAAATATGGATAAATCACCATAATTATTTGGTGTCTATAACCTATACCTTTTGGTTATCCATAACCTATGGTTTTGACATTCTTCTTTCAATTGTCATCATGGTATTAATCTCCATTGTAAGCCTATATAAGAGGCTCTTATCAAGTTGATTTGGATATGTGAATGAAGAAATAATTCCCTCTATTTTTCTCCATCTCTTTCTTTTACAATACATTTCAACAGTTTTTATCAAGCTATATTTATTAATGGAAACGTTTTCTCTCAAAATAATTTCTTAGGCTATCTCCAATGGGAATTATAAAATTGAGTTTCTATCCGACTTGCCATCATAGACGAACTTTATATGAGGCACATGATGCGGGTGCCTCAGGTCCAAAATTTTATAGGACACCAAATTTTTATATATACTACTTAATTATGTAAGTCCAATTAGAACAAAGGTCCAATAGACTCATTCTAAATCTTTTAGTCCGAATTTTTTTTTGTTAGAGGATATTTAAATGTTATATACTAGAACACCAAAAGACAAGTCGATTAGTCGGAATAAAGAAACAAATTGGTCCAGTCGTTGTTAAAATTAAATCATCTTCCATTTCGTCCTCTAACAGTCTAATGCTCCCAATATCCTTCTACCCTTTCGTCATTGCTTATCTCCTTTACTCGTCCGTCCTTGTCAATATCCTCTCTCTCTTTCTCTCGGTCCTCTTGTAGGTAATTGAACAATAGAACAAGTTATAATTATAATTATTATTATCGTATGAACTGCCCCAAACATTGTAGCTTTTATTTATTATTTGTCTGGAGCATCAAATTTATTTTTTTTGCTTTGAATATCTTCAATTTTATTAGTATTTCATTATGACATATATTATTTGAATATTATATTTTGTTATTTTACTTCTTGAATTTTGTGTTGATAATACTATTGTATCGTCGTCTATAAAATGAATTATATGAGCATTAAGCTATGGGGCACCACTTTTAGAGTTTGCCTCAAGTCTCAAAATTTAAAGTCCCACACTGAATTCTACTATAAGAAAATTTCTATCCTAATTGATAGAGTTCCTACATAGAAATTGCAAAAAAAAAAACTTTATAATTGTTCTCAATTTCTATCCTATGTGGCGCTGCCTAATATTAAGATGAAGAATTTTATGATTTAGTTCGAAAGTAGTACCCAATATTATGGGAGTTCCTAAATGTAGAAACCTTCATCGAAATTCTCCATCCTTCATCAGCGACGCACGTAGAATGAAAATTGGAATAGAAACAATTGTTGGGAGAGGCTTTTTTTGTTAAGATATGATTAGATTTAGGATCAATTCAAGTATGTCTTTACTTCTCATATTCGGATATAGATTCCTTCTACTATACGGATATGAATCATTTCTCCATAAAATATATATATATATATATATATATATATATATATATATATATATATATATATATATATATATATATATATATATATATATATAGTTGTATGACTTTTCATACCATCCATTAATAAAATTAATATTGTTGATTTGTTTCATGGTATCAGAGCCTAGGGTTTTTCAATCCTAGGGTCATTCAGAGCCTCTTTCGGATAATGAATATTGTTGATTATCTCATTCCCCTTGTCGTCTACTCCACCGCGCTGTTCGAGCCCTTTACCGCTGCTGAAGCGGAGATCTCCAACCTCTTCTCCTCAAGTTTGGCCATCGGAAGCCATCGTACTCATTATCAGAATTTTAATTCTGATGTCTCGCCTATAGAAGCAACAATCAGAACCACTACCACATCGATTTGCTCGTCTAGCATAGTAGGCCGTGACTAACCCACCACAACCTCTATTTTTGTAGTCATTCGGGAGGTCTCGTCATCTAAAACATCACAGGTCGAGTGGCTTCCTCTTCTTTACCAAGTTATTGAAAATGCTTTATCAGCCTTAAAATAATCCAGGGTTGCATTAACTCCAGCCAGTAAATGGTATTATTGGCCCATGATCCCTTTCTATTTTTCTTTGTCAGCTTTCATATGTCAGCCTATTGCAAAAGAAGATTACGCCTTGCGTATTCCTTGATAACGCTAGGATCTTGCCCTGCATAAACATATATAAGCCACGTTGCTTGCTTAAAAAAATATAGTTTTGAGATTTTGTTTCCTCATTCCACTTTCGAAAAGGCTCATGCTCCAACCTCTAGAACTTCTCCTCATCCTCTATGTACCTATTGCAGAAAGCCTTACCATTTTGTAACTACCTAGATTTCGAATTTCTACACTTGAAAATTTTGAATTAATTTTTGAAGTTATAAAATTCTTTTCCTAGATTTGAATTTCCATTTGAGAAGTCAATGTTATAATTTTTGGAATTTATAAAGTCATTTTCAGATTTATTATTTCTAATTCCGATTATTATTATTTAATTAATTAATGTTATTTCAGAATTATTTTATTATTGTGAGCCTACCAAGCCTTAGGCTTGGATTGTGGGCCTAAGATTGGGTTAGAGAATGCTTAACTATTAGTTAGTTTAATTATTGGTAATTAGTTACATTACTGGATTAGTTAGTGGATTAGTTAGTGTTAATGGTTAGTTGGTTAGTAGTTTTCACTAATTGTCCTTAGATCTATTACAAATTACATGATTTACCATCCTAGACTTGTGGAAAACTCCACTCTCTTTCTATAGAATATTGGGACTCCTAATATTCTATTCATAGAAAATTCCTACTTCTCTATTTATCTCTCTCTTCCGATCAGCAGTCTGCTCTGCCGCCGGACCGTCGCTCACCGTTCGTGCTACTCCGGCCATCGATAACCTGCCTCCTCTCTCCACTAGCTCCGCCTACACCCGAACCTAGCAAGTCCGGCCATCCTCCCTGTCCATCACCACCGCCATCACTGCTCCCACCTCTGGGACAACTCTACCACCAACAACACCTGAACACTCCGGCCAACTCTGGCCAGCCCTAACTCTGCCTTCAACACCGGAACACCATCAGCTTTTCCACCACCGGATCACCCTCCATACTTCGTCGGCCCCACGAACCCATTTCCTGACCACCAAAATCATCTCCAGACACCATCACCAGTACCCCCTCGCCATGGCCACACCACTCATCCCCTGGTCAACGTCCGGCCAGATCAGCCCTATAAGCGTCCAGATCTACGGATCTTCCGTCGAATCTGTAAGTGTCGCACCAACTCGACCAACAGCCAACCATCACACCATGCCACAATGCCACACTAGTCCTACCGTCTAGCTCTACCTATCCAATACCATCAGAACCCCACACTCTCATCACCGCCACCACCGGCGCCAAGTCTCTACGACTTCACCACCATACACACACAATACCAAAGTAAAACCTCACTCACCGAGATCGAGCCAAGCCATTAACCCCCGAGCCTTCTTACTTTCTCGCCTCGTCGAACCAAGCTCGAGCCACTGCATCGTACCGTGTCCAGCCAAGCGACCACTAGATCTGACTCAGATCTGAGCTCTGGAGCCTCCTCATCGCCTCGCCACCACAAGACTCACCCTCATTGGAGTCGCCTACATCTTCTCCAGTGCCTCGCCTCACCGTCGTCTTGAGCGTCACCGCTCCGTGGACCAACGCCATCACCTCGGTCTACTGTAGCTCCGTCGTCACAACTGTTCATGTGAGCTCCACTGTTCTCGTCTTCTTTATCTTCTCCTTCCTCTAGCTTCTTTTCTTCTTCTTCCTCCTCTCCCTTCACTCCACCATTTTCCCTTGCTTTATGGTTTTGTATAGCAGTCGTTTGATTTTCTCTCTCTCTAACGAGAGAGAGTTGGGGTTTTTTGAACCTTAATTACTTTCGGGCTTGGGCTAAAGCCCAGCATCTGAATGGGGGCTAGTGAGCCATTTATTTTATTCTGGAAATTGCTGAGAAACCCAATTTCGGGGTAGACTTTTATGAAATGCCCACCCGCTGGATGAGTTTTATAAAAAACCCAGAATTAAGTATTTTTACGTTAAATATTCCAAGATTCCCTTTTAGATGCCACCCGCTGGAAACTGCTATTTTTATAATACCGAAACTACCCCTCCGCACGAATTGGTCATCTATATGTATTTGAATTCAAAAAACTCAGATCTGGATTACGATTTTCGTCTTCTTCTTCTTTACGGGAAATCTGAATTCCATTGCTCTCATCTTCAGCAGAGATCGCAAAGATCGTTCGTAGTTCGGTGTGCTTTTCTTCAGTCAAACTCAGATCATCGCTCGTCATCATCATCACCATCATCATCATCTTCATCGTGGAGACATTTGAAGTTTTTCGACGATTAGGTCAATTGTCGAGAGAAGATCTTTCTTCTTCTTTTCTATAAGGATTATCATCGTTTTGAAAGAAGAACGAAACTCTTTATTTCTGACAAAATTTTTCTAAAAAAATATTCTCCGTGTTAAAACCACGGAGAATGACCATTCTCCGTGCTAAAATGACGGAGAATGACTATTCTCCGTTTTAAAAACCACGGAGAATGGTATTCTTCGTGTTAAAAACCACGGAGAATGACAATTTTCTATGGGTTTTAACACGGAGAATGCCATTCTCCGTGGTAAAGTGACGGAGAATGGCCATTCTCCGTCATTTTAGTACGGAGAATAGCTATTCTCCGTGGTTTTAACACGGAGAATGGTCATTCTCCGTCTTTTTTAATACGAAGAATGACCATTCTCCGCCATGTTAACACGAGATTGGTCATTCTCCGTGTTAATATCACGGAGAATGACCATTCTCTGTGTCGAAAAAGACGGAGAATGTCTATTCTCCTGCGTTTTAACACTGGAATGACCATTCTTCGTGCTAAATTATACGGAGAATGGTCATTCTCCGTTTTATTTAACACGGAGAATGTCATTCTCCATTTTATTTAACACGGAGAATGGCATTCTCCGTGTTTCTAACACGGAGAATGGTCATTCTTGACCATTCTCTGTGCTAAATTACACGGAGAATGGCATTCTCCGTGCTAAATTACACGGAGAATGGCATTCTCCGTATAAATTAAGACGGAGAATGGCCATTCTCCGTCTAAATTATGACGAAGAATGGTCATTCTCCGTGTAATTTAGCACGGAAAATGGTCATTCTCCGTGTAATTTAGCACGTAAATTATGACGGAGAATGGTCATTCTCCGTGTAATTTAGCACGGAGAATGACCATTCTCCGTGTAAATTAAGATGGAGAATGTCATTCTCCGTGTGACTAACACGGAGAATTGTTATTCTCCGTGTAAATTAAGACGGAGAGTGCCATTCTCCGTGTTACTAACACGGAGAATGACCACCCTCATGCAAAATTAACATTTTTTGTGTTCTAACACAGAGAATGGCCATTCTTCTGCATTTTATGGTTAGCTGAAACTTTGGAGGGCCATAACTTTTGACTGGAGGTCGAAACGAGGTCTCGTTTGTCGCAAAATGAGTGTATCGTCGAGAAGACTGAAAGTAACAGTTTCTTCGTTAGACAGTCTTTTAAAATTTTAGAATCGCAAAAAAATGATGTTTGGACCTCCATTTTAGCACTTTTGCCGTTTGTCTCGGTCTTTCCGAAATTTTTCGACGAGTTTTTGAAGATTTTTGAGGAGAAAACCTAGATTCGAAAGTGAGCAGCGTATGGAAGAAGATGAAGTATCGAAACATTTTTTTAAGAGCAGTTTCGTGGGTGTTTTCAATAAATTAAAAGGAAGAGCAAAAGGGTCATTTGGAACCCGCTTTGGATAAGTTTCTCTAATTCTGGGCACGCGATGAAAGTTTTTTTAGCGGTGGGTTTTACATAAAACTTTTTTAGTTTTTGGGCATTCCATAAATTCTCCCATTTGAATGTTGTTATGTTACAGGCTGACGGGCCATAGCCCATTTATCTTATGCCTGCTGATTCAAGCATTAATTATTATTAATTGGTATTATTTCATTCGGGCTTGGGCTTCAAGCCCAGCAGCTTAGTTTGGGTTTGTATGATTGTTTGTAATTAAATGTTGTGGGCTGGACTAAGCCACTAACAGTTTAATAGTTTTTATTATTTTGATTTTAGGTCAGGAGCTCATCGGACTCAACAGAGCCCAGTCTTCCTATTATATAGAATGGAATCACTTTTATTGTTATTATTATTATTAATATTATCCTTAATAGTATTATTATTATTATCTTTATTGTTATCCTTGGAAAAACTTTAGCAAGTATTTTCAAACATAGCTACTAAAATATATAAATGAAATAAAACCTATTTTTGGCTAACATATAGTACTTAGTTAATATCGTTTTACTCTAAATATTTTTCTATATATTCTAGTAAGAATTATATTGTTAGTATCTATATAGTATTTAGCCAGTAAGAATATTCCTAAATAATAAAATTGTTTCTAAATTAGTTTGGTAGTATATGTATATATTCAAGTTCTAGCTATTATGTAAATAATATTATTTTCTTGCTAGTTTGTATACTTATATTGGATTAGTAATATTATTTATAGTAGCTAGGGATATTTGCTAGCTAATTGCCATTCTTAGCCTATTCTAGGTGGATATTTACTTTCCTATTCTCGATCTTCTAGGATAAGGCAAGTACTTCTATGATTTTGACTCATTTACTTTATGTTATGGTTTTTTCATATTGGACACATTGTTACACCACTTGATCTATATTCTGGTTTATGATCTTTATTTGTATCTTGGGGAGGGGAAATACAACGGATATGTGAGCAAAGCCAACATTAGGTATTCCATGATAGCTAAATCTCACACCTGTGCACGTAATATTTGAGCCATACCATTACATTATTCTTATTCATGATCTTTGCCTAGCCGGTCATATATTTTAGCATGATTTCAAATTTACATGTCACGATCTTTTGATTACATGTTTCAGCCTTGTAGATTATGCGTCTACAGTTCATGTTCATCCTGTTTCATTATTTCTTTACTTGTTCACATGATGTACTTGTTTCATTATTATAGATTGTACTTTGCTCCTTTCTTGACTGGATCGTTGACATATTAGGCCAGGGCATGCAAATTGGATTGGATGACTCCTAAAAGATTTTAGAAGACTAGATGCGAGTATTCTTCTTATCTATTAGATAGTTTTCATAAGATAGATGTTTATTATTTCCTTTTAGTTTAGTTGCCAGATTTGTCTCTGGTTACTCTTGTATAAGTTGTACTAAAGGAACATAGTGGTATGCGATATTATTTTAGCACATGATTAGATGATGTTATGTGATTTCATGATATTACTTGAGTTCTTAGATACTTAGTACAACTTACTACGTTGTGTCTACCAACGTAGGCTGGGTGTGTCCGACTCATACCCGATTTTTCGGGAGTGGGTCATGACACATTTTTAGTCGTGGTCCAAGCAGGTCTGTCTAATGGTGCTTAGGATTAGAGTAGCATTATGAGCCTGCGATATAGGAATGATCAATTACAGCTTAGGTCGATTGCATAATTATGTACATTTACTAACTGTATATCCTAAGTATCATTTTCATATCTTTATTAGTTTTAAAATTCTCTAGGGACTAGGCCAAATACTATTTTAGAAGTTTTGACCCCACTTTTAGCAAACCTCTCATCAATGACTAATATTCCTAAGCCCTCATTGATGGTTTTGTTAGACTATTTCAATTTGACTTCTTCGACCAATTCATATATTCTACCATACAGCCCTAGACTAACTACTTAGCCCAATTTGCCTATCTAGTGTCCCAAACTTTTTATTGACTATAAGGAATTATTTTCTCAAATAATTTCGTTATAGGTCAATATCCCTTAGGTAATTCTTTAGAGACAAAAATATTTTCACTAGTTCTTCCACTCAACTTGAAGTCATACTTAGGTTTGATCAAATCCATAAGTTTATGTCCTTAATCCATTATATTAGGAAAGGTCGGAGAATAAATATTCCTATTGTTTTTAGTTATTTTTTCTCTAAACTAGTAATTGACCCCTTGATTCTCAAAGACCTAATATCTACATGATAGATACTGCACTGATACATCTCTTTGTTTTCTAAAGAACATATTTACTTCACTTTCTATTATGATTAATACTTAGAATTCGTTTGAATTTTTAGTAGCTTCTTTAGAATTCCTAAAGATAAAGTTGAAAGAATATTTTACGACCTACTATGGCGTGGCAAATGCGTACTACAGTTATTTATCTGGACTATGGAGACTGCGGGTTCACTGCAGCCAGCTGCGCACTGGCGATGCATGGGCTCTAAGTCAAAGTAATTTCAGGTATTCATAGGTTCTCGGATATTATTGAGGCTAAGTCCTAAATTTGTAATATTTTTTCTCTTGAGTTGTTTCGACAAAATTGGATAAAGTTGATATAATATTTGGTAATCTATCAATATTTGAGCCATGGAACCAAAGGTTAACTGCAGCCAGATGCATACCGACGGGGCATGAACTCTAGGGAAAGTGACTTCAGATATGTACGAATTTTGGATACTATTGAGACTATATCCATGTCATAAATATATCATGTTTGGATTCTTATCGCCATTGAAAACTTTATCGGAATTGTCTTGATTTGCTTAACTTTGACCTTATTTGAAATCTTAGCGCTTAATCCCATTTTCAGAAATCATATATATTACCATAGTTTTTTTTAGAATTTTTCTTGATTTTTCTTAGAAATTCAATAGGACTATTTTCAACACCTATTGGCCCAATCACTTTCATGGTTTGACTCTAGTGTATTGCATATATTTTGTTAATAGTCCCATATTTTGATAGCTATGTTTTTGATAGCTATGTTTATATATATATATATATATATATATATATATATATATATATATATATATATATATATATTATAGATAGCTATGTATATTAGATAGATGATATACAATTATGGATATATGTGTGTATATATGTAAATGGTTGATAGCTATACATATATACGAGAGGAAATATAGATAGGTTTCCTAGCTCATTTTAGGTACCCTTAGGAATAGGCATTTTGACGAGGTTAGTTAAGGTAGAAAAAGGGGGTAGTAGGAGAAGACTTTGGGTAAGCGAGTTAGTAATAAGTCTGGGGGAGTTATAGATTATAGAGTTTGTGGTTTATTCGAGAGAAAGATGATAGAACCGTTAGTGGTATTTACTAGTGTTTAGGAATCGGACTTCAAATGAGGGAATGTAGCAATCTCGTAAAATGACCAATTGTATGAAGGGCGTGAGTAATAGGAAAGATAGAGTAAGCCATAAGTAGGGTTGGTGAAGAATGGAGACAAGAGCATGGTTAGACAACGTTGGAACACTAAGAAGGTTAGCTGGAGAATAGTTAAGGTAAACGAGAAGTTGATTTTTAAAATTTTATTAAAAGATTGTCAAACGATGAGGATTTAAAGTTGATTATTTAGTTTTTAGATTTGAAATTTTCGAAATCTTAGAGTGATTCAACATAAATTTTCTAAAATTTTAATATTCTAATTTTTCTAAATTATCCTAAATCTTCAAAATCATGAATTTGGTTAGCTATATGAAATATATTTTTCAATCGCGATATGTTATAGATTTTTTTGATATTAATGATTATCGGGTTATTGGTTTTCGAAACAGTTTTATGAGATTCGTATAATTTTGGGCTTATGTAGCCAAGTAAATTAAATTTATGATTTGAACTCTTTATTAAAATATAGGCTCAAACCCATTACTGTAATCTTCTAAACAAATTTGTATGGTCGGAGATTTATAAAAGAAAATATTTGGACATATTTTATAAGTTATATTTATATACTAATATATGTATTAGCCACTGGGCCTATTGGATTTCAACTAGTTTTGGGCCTAAAGGCCTAATAAATAGTAATAATTATTTTTGAAAAACTTATTTGTATATGAGCTTAAGCTCATTAAATTATTCTAAAAATATATGTTATTTTGGCCAGGATTAAATTTTACGTAAAAATAATTTTGTTTGCTAATAGATTTATATATGAAGGAATTTTCTCTGTAATTTGGTTCTTATTAGGCTATTGGCCCAATTCATGGAAGAGCTTCATGGAAGCTTCTTCTCACATGTTTGGGAGCATGTCCTCACCCTTATTTAATGGGCGACTCCCATTCCTCATTCACACAATTTCTAATGCATTCAAAGTGCACCCGTGTCCGTGTCCACCCATTTCATTATTATTCTTTTATATTTACATTAACTTATCCCATGTCCGACACACCGGACACCACAACCCCCTAGCTTCCTTATGTCTGTGTCGGACACATTCGACATAGCACACTCACACACCAAATCTCCGTCGGATAGCCCCGCCGATGCCACATAGATCCTGCCTCCACGACCAGCACACCATGACCGCCACCCTCGCTAGAGCCATCAGATCTAGCAGTCCGGCCAGATCTAGACCCCCCACTTCTTCCCACCTCACCAGTCGACCATTGTCTACCAGCAGCCTCCTCATCGAAGTCCTCTCCATCTGCCAACCCGAACCACCACCACCCTCTGCCATCCCTTGCTCCTCCCTGCGGCCACATCCACCACTAGAACAACACGACCACCGACGACCTTCGTCAAACCCAGATCCGACCAACCAGAAATTCCTCAACCTACAACCCCTATTACTTATCATCACCACCACCAACAAACACTTCCAGATCACCACGATACCACTATCACTGAAATCATTCCACCACTACCTGTTCTTCCACTCCTCGCCACCACTACCAACAACCACATACTTCATCACCACCATCAAACCCCAACGACCACCTCCTTCAACCACCCAGATCTGCAGTACGCGCCTCCACCGCTTCCTCACCGCCATGGCTGGGCCAGCGCCGAGCTACCGGCATCGCCTTTCCAACTTCGGCGGCTACCAGATCAGCATGAGCTCTACACGGATCTGGCGCCCCCAGCGCCGCAACGGTACCGCCCGTGTCTGCAAAACCAACGACGAGACGTGCCGTCGGATCTGCTGCCACCAGCGGTCGTTGATGCTCCTTCGCCGACGACTCCAAGTCTATGTGATCCTTCCCCCTCTCTCCAGAATTCCCCTCTCTCACTCTCTTTCGACCTCTCCTTGTTCTCTTCCAATCTGTTCTCTCTCTCTTCCTTTCGAAATTTCTCTTTCTTTTTATTTTCTCTTTCCACTCTCTCTCTCTCTCAAATAATGGTTTATGAATGGAGGAAACAACAGCAGCATTGATGTTGTTGTGCAAATCGAGAGAGAGAGAGAGTATTAATGTTGATAATACACTGTATCAGTATTGTATAAGTATATTATACCAATTTTTAGTATATATGTATAACTAAATGTTATTATAATTATTAATATTAATATCATTAGGCATCATCTATAGATAAAATTATTTTTATTAAATAGATATATAAGAAATAACTTCCTGAAAAATATTTGGTAACAAAGTATCATAGGATGTTAATCCTTATTCTTATTATTTTTTCAAATTTGATTAGAAAACCTAAACTAGTATTGTAGTATTTTATCTAATTAAAACATATTTTACCTATAATTTTTATCTACCAAAATTAAGGGTTTTAGCCTAAAAAAATGTTTACTATATTTCGAAGATATTTATTTCAAAATATTTTCACTAATAAATATAGTTTCCAAATATTATAAATATCCTTCCAAATAATTATGTGCATTTATTTCGGTAATTTCCTTCAAATCATAATCGTGAATAACATAGTCGTTGTCTATTCCGTAATCATGGACTTCTCTTCGACCTCAATAATCGTGCCGGACTCTGATTCTGGACTCCAATATATCAATTTGGGCTATCTAGATTATTCTGGACTCAATGGAATTGTTTATGTCATTATTTGAGACCATTTTATGGAGCATATCATCGGTACCTATTCCGTGTCGACATGTTCGTGTCATGCACGTCGACTCCAACTAAATATTGACGAATATATTTTCTGATAATTTTTCATTTATGATATTTTCTATGTTTCTTGTATTTAGGGTAGTTATCCTTGACGGATTGGTATTTTCAGATCCCGTCATGAAATGTCATTCTCGTATGTCTTGGTATACCCTGTGCAAGCCCTGTTGTTATTCTTGTACATTGTATAGACACCGATTCCTGCGAAGGCTCGCGACTTTCTTAGAGTATCCCGTGTCATAATGTACCATGGTTGGATCCACTGTACCAGTCTGGGGCGGGGAGTAGCAGCGTAGATATGTGATCATACCCTTCCTGTGTATGATATTATTTCCCGTGAGTGTTACTCATACACCACACGTAAGATTAGCCAGGCCATAAATTCCCGTGCAAGTTTCTAAGCCGATCATATGTTGAAACTAGTACTCACTCACATAGATAGTTATTTCCTGATTATTGTACATGATGATTCTTGTTCTCCCGTTTATTTATAGTATTTTCATATATGTTATATTTCATGTACATGTTATTTTATCTTGTATATTCTCTCTATTTACTGTTACATAGTCTTTATCATTTACTGGAACTGTTATTAGAGATGTACTTTGCTCCAATCCTGACTGGATAACTATTTTTTAGGTAATGTTATGCCCCATACCTTGGACTTCATGATGACAGATCTTGATGTACCTTTCATCGTGATTTGACCATGGGAGAGCCCTAGGCCGTATTCTTTATCTAGCATAAGTTTATGTTTATCGGATATGTCCCTGATACATTTTTTGATATGTATGATCATTTATAGATTCTAGATGATTTAGAGTTATTGCTATCTTTCTTTCATATCTTCCTTAGCTGTATATAATTTGAGTACATATTGATTTAGTGGATCATATAACTGTTGTGATATTTTATTGGATACTTGACAGCATTGTACCATCTATACTGCGGCGTAGGCTAGGCCTGACCCACATACTCGTACCCGAATACCGGGGTATGGGTTGTGACACAATGTCACGCCCCTGTTCCAAAATATTCTGGAACTTGAGACGCGACCATGCCAGCTAATACGATCTAGGATAAGTTCCCAATTTAATAGACTTATCCCTAGGAGTATTATATTGTCAAGGGTACTAAAAGTAACTGATCATCCATATCTCAATCCAAAGTAATGAAGCGAATATCAAGAATGAACATAATATATTAAACTTGGCCACCCAGTAATATACATGTTCGAGCAAGCTCGAGAAAGGAATAAGCTTGCAAATAATAGGCTACATAGCAGCATGAATCAAATAAAGTGCATCACACAGCACCTGTCCAGCTACTCTGTACTAACTTCTCAGGAAATACCTGGAGAGATCACCGTGTCCTCAGCGGGACATAGCAAGATACAAAAATAATGCCATTAAATGAACTAAATAAAATGAACAACCCGAATCATAACACGGTCCAATATCCAGTCATCAATCAGTAACAATAACTCTGACCAATCATGATCAATGAATGGCATACCAGCCCATGATAAGTCATTATCCTATGATACGGTCCGACATAGGTACACGAACTAACCATTCTATGTGAATGCATGTTGAAGACGACTTTTGAGCATATGGGTAGGTGAATAAGGATTTGTGTTGAAAC
Source organism: Iris pallida (assembly GCA_029216955.1). Taxonomy (NCBI): domain Eukaryota; kingdom Viridiplantae; phylum Streptophyta; class Magnoliopsida; order Asparagales; family Iridaceae; genus Iris; species Iris pallida. The sequence continues at coordinate 5,714,262 of JANAVB010033220.1, forward strand.
ACAAGCCGATATCGGATCTCAAGCCGATTAATGTACACATACTAGCGTACCTCCCGACTATACCTAGCGCGCGGCTAGTGGCAGTTGCCGGATATACACACTAACAAGTACATATGCCCCTACCCGGGCTATCCTGAGACAGAAAAATATATCTGGTCGTCCCATATGCCTACTGATAGTCTTCCCCGCCCATGAACTGTGCAAGTCATATCCATGACTCAGACAATTTGTATCTCAATGCGAGTCTCTAACCTAGACATCATCTAACTCTATATGTCCGACACACGAACCGCTCGTACCAATGATCAGTTGAATGTGTAAGCTCGTGCCAACACAATGAATTCTCACTCACAGTGCCGTGTAATGTCCCGTGACAAGTCATAGAAGTTATTCGGGATAACTTTACCATTTCGGGTGTAGAAGCATCAAAAAAGTGCAGACATATCAAAAACGTAGGTGACGTTCCCACTACACATAGCTTCACAAAAGCGTAGGTACCCCAAAAGCGCAGATAGACAACAAAAGTCACACAGAGAAACAAAAATGGTGCATAAACAGTTCTTTATTAAAACTTATGTCTACGAAAGGTCCATTACTGATTCTTCATGATTACATATAAAGGACTAAAACACCTAAGAAAAGTCCACAAGGGGGTTAATCTTCAGCACGCGCGAAGCACTCCAGACGCGCAACAATGTCAGAGAGAGCCACTTCCTGAAGCAGCTATTGGCCCAAGCATGAACTCAGTCCATAGCACAGGGTGTGCCACCGCCATTGAGCAGGGCAGAGCACATCCTGTGGCTCTTCGGATTGGCAATCAATCCAAACCTGAAAGCTTGGATCTCGAAGACCTCCAAGATGTAAAACCCCCATAAAATTTTATTATTATTGTACTTAGCATATTATTATAGTATTTTTAATTATTGGATTTTATTTTAGTATTTGAGATTTTTGTGAATATTAGTAACAAGTTAGGTGCTACAATATATACGTGCATAGATAAATTGTAACAACTTTTGTACTAAATATTCCAGGAAAATATTTTTATTAAATCTAGTTGTTAGGAATTTTTATATTGAACTTTAAAATATTTTTATATAATTTTAGAAAGCCTTGTTTATTAATTAATGTTTTTTATAGGAAACGTAGCAAATAATTGCTACATAGTATCAAGGTAGTGATAACAATTAGAATATTTTGGAAAGTATTTTTATTTTTGTTATTTAGGAATTTCTTAATTAATTTCTATGAGAGTAAATAGTGATATATACGTTTAATTATTTAAATATAGAAGAAAAAGAAGGGAAATTAGAAGTGTGTTTATATATATATATATATATATATATATATATATATATATATATATATATATATATATATATATATAACACGAGTGAACAGTACCCGCGGGGGGGGGGGGGGGGGGGGCACTGTTCACCCACGGTTAATAACAGAGGCTGTGCCCCTTATATATACTTTTGCTTTCAAAAAAAAGAACAAATCTCCAAACCCTAGCCGAGACCCTAGCGACCCCAACCCTTGGCTACGCGCCACTGTGTGAACCACCTGGACACCGCCGGCGGCCAGGGCCGCGAGCATGCAACATCGGGCGCAGAGCGACACAGCGCACAAGAGCAGCGACCCCAACTTCGCAACGTGATTGCCGTCGCCTCGCTCGACCTTTCGTCAATCCGTTTTCTCAGGTATGACCCCGACATAACCATCATCAAAATCCGGCAATTAGGTTTTGATGTAGTCGCATGAACGGTCCAGGAAATCGATGCGAAGTCGATCAAATTCCTGTTTGCAAAACAGGGCATATAACAGTCCAGGTACCCACATTAGAAGATCGATTTCGATCGATCTAGTACCAGTTTAGAAATTGTACTTGAACGCAGTTGTAGACCACATGTAGGGACCTAAAACCCTTTTTGTAGTTTAAATTATTATTCGTTATATGAAAATATTTTTGATCCAAAGTTCGAGAAAAACCTGTTTTCGAAAACTTAAAAATTTAGAAAAATCTTCCCGATACTTCGTGCGTTCCGCCAAACCGAGCAATATGGTGACGAAGCGAAAGCATCAAAAGATGCATATTGACTTCGCGGACGTATGGACTTTGACAGAATTCAAATTGGTTGCGTGTGCGCAACGAATTTGACGCGTATCCGTCGAAATTTACCGTATCGGCCTCTTTGTAAATTCTCCAATTACTTTGTGCACGTTCGCCAAAACGAAACGAGACTTATGCCAGCAAGACCGTATCATTTTTATGATCCTGTATGTCAAGTTTGGTCCAATTCTGAGAAGGTCGACTGGAACGCCTATTTGGCGGGCCCACGACCCGCTCCAACTGGCAAAATTGTACACGACCGACCGGAATCCAACTTTGGACATACGTGGGTTCGTCTCCTCAAATCGGACCCGTAGACATGTAGTCTGACGACTTTAGAGACCGTTGGTATTGGCACGCATTTCGGTGCAAAACGTGTCCAACGGCAGACATTATTTTGATCCAAAATTATAATTTTACCCCTGTTCCAGAATTGGACTTTTGGATAGGCATTTCCTAGACATATCTTTTATTCCAAACACCTTCGTGGTGTTTATTTCAACATCCGAGGACGTATGCGGGATTTGGCTTTCATCGCTTCGCTATTCTAACGGTTCGAGCTATTTGATGTCGTTCTTTTGCATACAACCTCAGGCAAGATACCTTGCGTTATTTACTGTTTATAATTAGTTGCATCCTTCTTTATTTTCTGTATATTTATTTCTTGTTTATTTTTAGTTGGATCCATGACTTGTTGTTCATATTTACTTTATTTTGCTTTCAATTATTTTTCTTGCTTGTGTTTTAATATGCATGTGGACCTAGTCTTAGCGGACTACCTTTCACTAGTGACCCTTGGGAGGGTGAAGACAGTTTGATGCATGTGCTACCCAAAACCAAAAGCCATAGTAATTGCGTACTACGGTAGTCATGTCGCGAGGGTCACTAGCCTCGAGCTATGTGGACTGATGGGTCACGTGGGCCGCTAGCCTCGAGTTATGCCGGCTGATAGTATTGGTACTTGACGTGTGCATGTTGTGGGTTGTTACCTTGTCCTGGGGAGTCAGTCATTACCTGCCCATACATTGAGATGTCTTCTAAATTGCATACTAGATTGGTTAGGTGACCATAGTTAATGTCATGTCACACTTCGTTCTAGTCATAGCGCGGGACAATGTCACATCTCGGAATAGTACACTACCCCTTGTCCTTGTTTGGTTGTAGGGGTAGTCTACTATTTCGATGAAGGGATATTGGGCCGTGTTATGGTTGGGACACTTTACCTTACTTTGTGACTTTATGATATATTTTATATTCAGTTTATATGGCATGTTATTTATGTATCTTGTTACGTCCCTCTGAGGACCTGGTTATCTCTCCAAGTGTGTGCTCTTATCTTTCGCAGGTGTTCTAGCCATGGCCTTGATCATCTCCATTTCTTCAAGGATGATTGCACTTTGATCGTCTTCACTTCGCTCGCCAAACTCTTTCTTTTGTTATGTATTCTCGCTCTCTTTTAAAATGGTTGGTAGTGGATTTGTCTCCGCCCAACATCTTGTATAAAGATATTTCATAGTTGATTATATGGTATCTTTTATTCCTTTATTTTGTGGATGAGATTTAGTTATCATGGTTTTACTACATTTTACAGCTTATGTATACATACGGGAGTTCCATACATTGGAGTATACTTCGTATGTATACAGCTGGCATGTCTACGTACTTAGTCCTAAGTATTTTGGGACTGGATATTATATATTTTTATGGTGGCCCATACAGGTCAAGTTCATCACTTCGGTTATGTTACTGTACCGATGTGAGCCTGCAGATAGGATTAGAGTCTAGAATCTCATCCACACGGTTGACCTTCTTTTTTGAATTTAATTCAAACTCTCATTCGATTACCTTGACTCATTGATTCCTTTCACTGTGAATCTTATCTTCCTTCGTGCTTAATAAAAAGGTTAGGAAGATAACTCATACTAGTTATAAATGTTATATTTCTCAAGCTCTCTATTAGTCAACTTTTATAAGTTGGGTGGTATGCCTCACGGCCTATCACCCCATATTCTTCTAACCCATTAATGAAGTATATCTGGTTGACACTGAATATATGCTAGTACAGGAAGATATGGTTACCTAGAATATAAAGATTTTGTAGCCTATACTGCATTGGTCAACCAAGGCATGATACAAGAGATAGTAGGACGACTGTATAAACAGGAACACCGGACACGACGTAGATTATTGTGAAACTTGAACCATTTATAACTGCTTTCATCATAATCTCTCGTACTTATACTTTGAACTACCATGAATGATGACGCTATTTATAGCCTAGTTTTACATGCTTATTTTTTTATCGAGCTTGTTCTAGACATATGTATATTGGGGACGCCCACAAGCATATTGTCTAATTAGAATCAATATATTATGGTCTGATCAACCATTGTGCACTTGGTTCGCTCTTCATTTGATTATCCCACATGGATTGAGATATAGAGGTATCTAGGATCTCATCCGCGACTGCACTAAAAATTCCTTTTGAATTATACATTCACCTTTGAATCGCATAATTATATTCGATGACATCTTTCTTGAACTCTTTATTAATTTTTTCTTTCACTGATTGGAAAGACGAATGCTTGAATTTGATAGATAGATAGATACAGAATATCCCCTCTGGCCATGATAGTTGTATACACAAGTATAGCTACCAATCGGCTAGCCATATGACTACAATCTTGCTCGAGTTACTTGTCCCCTCTCTACCCTAAAACTAATATCATGACCTTCTAGTCATTGAGTTTGAAAATGAGTAGGAACTTACCTTGTTTTAAAACACAAACTTAAGAGACTATATAATCTCTAGGAATCAAATTATTATGAGGCTCCAATTATTTATCTTGATTCCTGGCTTAACTAGCAACCTGTATGCCTCAACTCAACCCTTACTTGACTAGGCCTCCACAGTTTAGACAAAAGAGAAATTTGGAGTGAATAGATTCTAAGCCTTCTAAAATTGTATGAGTTACTAGTTTACCAATGGATCAGAATAAGTTGATTACCAATAGGATGATAATTAGTGACTTATGAACTCCCACTTTCTTTTAGATCTTTTGGTATCCCTTACAGTGACAATTATATTTGTAGCACAAGACCAACGGTTACTTTCCAAAAATTGCACATACGGGGCATAGACAACTCCACCTTCATGTAGACATATCATATCCCACTAAAACACGTCCCTTTGTACTCTATTTTTATCATGCGACTTTCAAGTCAAAAAGGCTAGCTATAACCCTTACCGTAATGCTGATGTACTTTTCGACCTCAATTAGATATCCAATCTCGACTCAAATCTTTCGACCCAATATATGGTTGTGATCTACTCGATGCCTACTATGCACATACTACTAGTGTGCCACTCAATTGAGTCTTCTTGTGCTAATTAAACACAAAAGTCACATATGACGTATTCGTTGGGCTTTAGGAACCTGCTTAACCAACCCGGCTGAAAATTAGTCCGACCATTTGACTTGAAACTATATAACACTGCCCTACCCGACTAGGAATGACTCAGATTGACTTCATAGCATCTCATCCAGTCAGCATAGATTAAAATCTATGATTCCTTCAACCAAAGATCGATGTCTAATTAGGGAATCCACTAAGATCCAGTTGAACCCATCCTTGCATATAACCATATTTGGACTATAAAACCAAACTTGATAAAATAGGCCCTTACTCCTATTATGTAGACCTCATCTCATGGCCCACTAATTCTCATTCCATAAATCCCATAACAGTAACTCTTCAAAGACTATGATTATACGAAAAATGGAATCCCGCTGGTTATGCTTGACCAAGACCCTTTCTACTGTCTTGATGAAATGTGGTCATACATGGGCAATGTTAAAAGATTAATACTTAGGCTTCCCATAGAGTCCATGACTACAATCCGAAGTAACCCATATTCTCAGACACCTTCTTGAAATTTGATCTTCTTAGAAGTCCTATTACGATGCCTTCCATGATTAACCAATTACTTCTGTAGCTGGGGTAGAGCCCTGAACGTAGCATACTCTATCTCTTGGAATGTGATATCAAGTTTGGATTCTATCATAACCATCCTTCCATCTTTTAGGAGTTACGATACGATCTTTGTATTGCCTTTATATCCCTTTTCTCGTGTGTTTATATAACCACGGTACAGGGCCGCCACCTTGATACTTCGCTTTCCATTCCACCATACAGTCATACCTTAGTTTCAAATTCAAGAACAAAATTCCCAAAGTGTATAGGCCAGCCTATCTAAGTATTAGCCAATGATTGCGATGGATTGGTTCCAATTGAACTAATAAATCAATGGTTCATAGCGTCCACTCTGATCCGTATCACCTGATGACCTGTAACGTGACTTTGATATTTGGAGCACAACACTAACCACACCTTCCAATAAGGTTCACGCTTCCGAATTAGACCAGTCAATCTACACACATGACACATATGTCTCACACAAATGTGCCCATTTTTTAATTACGCCATGCGTATGATATAAATTTTTTCTTAAGGCAAACCATAGATGCCTATTTCTGTTCCATTTGATTTTAACCATGCAACCATTACCCTTTTCTTTAAATAACTAAATACCCATGATCCATGCCAGACACACCCCCATGTGACGTATGTATTCCACCTAAGCAAGTTCATGCCTCCTATATGATACCAAACACAAACTGCATACTCCTGTCATTATGACTTAAAGGTTCTAAACCCTTACGTAATCATATTCTATGACAAAGTTTCTTTAATTATGATATATTCTTATCACCTGGCCATAAATTTTTGTTTCCCTAAATTCTTCGATCTCGTCTCTTAGTTACCCTTGTTAGACTAAGATTGAAATTCTGTTGAATCAACACGTTCGGGTTATATAGAATAAGAAATATCACTTTCTTGTTGGAGTATGACCCCTATAGGAATGACAATAATCGTAATAGTTCTCCTTGAAGTTATTAACCGAGAACGCCATGTCAATATCTAAGGCTCACTTAGAATCTGTGACTGTGGTTGGAAATGTCCAACATTCTCAAGTCCTTCCTTGAAATTGTCTTCCTCAGCAGTTGGTAACAACGATTCTCTTAGTTAACCAATTTATATAAGTTGGGTAGAGCCCTAAACCAAAAATACCCTATCTTGTAAGATTTGGCACCAATTTGGATTCTGTGATAACTACCCCTTTCACCTTTACGGAAACCGGGTTACGATTAACGTACTTGCTCTCCTTACATCTTGTTATTTATTTTATTATTATTATTTTAATATTAAGACTTACTTTAATTTTGAGGAAAAAATTTTTATAAGTTGGGTAGGATGTAAAACCCTTCTAAAATTTTATTATTATTGTACTTAGCATATTATTACAGTATTTTAAATTATTGGATTTTATTTTAGTATTTGAGATTTTTATGAATATTAGTAACAAGTTAAGTGCTACATTATATACGTGCATAGATAAATTGTAACAGGTTTTGTACTAAATATTCCAGAAAAATATTTTTATTAACTCTACTTGTTAGGAATTTTTATATTGAACTTAAAATATTTTTATATAATTTTAGAAAGCCTTGTTTATTAATTAATGTTTTTTTATAGGAAAAGTAGCAAATAATTGCTCCATAGTATCAAGTTAGTGATAACAATTAGAATATTTTGGAAAGTATTTTTATTTTTGATATTTAGAAAATTTTCAATTAATTTATATGAGAGTAAATTGTGATATATATGTATAATTATTTAAATATAGAAGAAAAAGAAGGGGAATTAGAAGTACACACACACACACACACACACACACATATACACACATATATATATATATATATATATATATATATATATATATATATATATATATATATATATATATACGAGTGAACAGTACCTGCCGGGGGGGGGGAGGGCACTGTTCACCCGCAGTTAATAACAGAGGCCGAGCCCCTTATATATACTTTTGCTTTCAAAAAAAGGAACAATTCTCCAAACCCTAGCTGCGACCCAGACGACCCCAACCGTTGGTTGCGCACCACTGCGTGAACCACCTGGACATCATCGGCGGCCAGGGCCACGTGCGTGTAGTGCCGGGAGCGCAGAGCGACACAACGTACAGAAGTAGCGACCCCGACTTCGCAACGTGATTGCCGTCGCCTCGCTCGACCTTTCGTCGAACCATTTTCTCAGGTACGACCCCGACATCACCGTCCTCAAAATGTAGCAATTAGCTTTCGATGTGGTCACACGATCGGTCCAGGAAATTGACACGAATTCGATCAAATTCTTGCTTGCGAAACAGGGCATATAACAGTCCAGGTACCCACATTAGAAGATTGATTTCGATCGATCTAGTACCAGTTTAGAAATTGTACTTGAACATGGTTATAGACCATATGTAGGGCCTTAAAACCCTTTTTGTAGTTTAAATTATCATTCGTTATATGAAAATATTTTTGATTCCAAAGTTCGAGAAAAATTTATTTTCGAAAACTTTAAAATTTAGAAAAATTTCCTCGATACTACGTGTATCCCGCCAAACCGGGCTACGTGGTCACGAACTGAAAGCATCAAAATGTGCGTATCGACTACCCGGATGTGTGGGCTTTGACGAAATTCAAATTGGTTGCGTGTGCGTGACGAATTTGACGCGTATCCGTCGAAATTTATCGTATCGGCCTCTTAGCAAATTCTCCAATTACTTTGTGCAGGTTCATCAAATCGAAACAAAACTTGTGCCAGCAGGACCGTATCATTTTTTTGGTCCTGTATGCCAATTTTGGTCCAATTCTAAAAAGGTCGACTGGAACGCCTATTTGGTGGGCCTGCAATCCGATCTAACGGGCAAAATTGTGCACGGCCCATCGGAATCCAACTTTGGACATACGGTTGGGTTCGTCTCCTCTAACTGGACCCGTAGACATGTAGTTTGACGATTTTAGAGACCGTAGGTACTGGCATGCGTTTCGGTACAAAACGGGTCCAACGGCGGACATTAATTTGATCCGAAATTATGATTTTGCCCCTGTTCCAGAATTAGACTTTTGGACATGCATTTCTTAAACATATATTTTATTCCAAACACGTTCGTGGTGTTTATTTCAGCATCCGAGGACGTATGCAGGATTTGGCTTTTATCGCTTCGCTATTCTGACGGTTCGAGCTATTTGACGTCGTTCTTTTGCACACAACCTCAAGAAAGATACCTTGCCTTATTTACTATTTATAATTAGTTGCATCTTTCTTTATTTCCTGTAAATTTATTTCTTATTTATTTTAAGTTGGATCCATGACTTGTTATTCATAGTTACTTTATTTTTCTTTCAATTGTTTTTCTTGCTTGTGTTTTAATGTGTATGTGGACCTAGTCTTAGCGGACTACCTTTCATTAGTGACCCTTGGGAGGGTGAAGACAGTTTGATGTATGGGCTACCCAAAAACAAAAGTCGTAGTAACTGCGTACTACGGTAGTCGTGTCGTGAGGGTCACTAGCGTCGAGCTATGTGGACTGATGGGTCATGTGGGCCGCTAGCCTCGAGTTATGCCGGCTGATAGTATTAGTACTTAACGTGTGCGTGTTGTGAGTTGTTAGCTTATCCTGGGGGAGTCAGCCATTACCTGCCTATACATTGTGATGTCTTCTAAATTGCATACTAGATTGGTTAGGTGACCATAGTTAATGTCATATCACACTTCGTTCTAGTCATGGCACGGGACAATGTCACATCGCAGAATAGTGCACTACCCCTTGTCCTTGTTTGGTTGTAGGGATAGTCTATGTTTGCCATGAAATATAAAAGAACAGAACAATTATCGGAGGACCGGACTTTTACTTCACGTTACAAACTCGCTTGTACAAAGAAAGCCTAGGGACGAAAACCTAGGTACAACAGTCTAAGTACAATTGTTTATTTTAGATTCTGGGGGGTGACGATAGAGGCTCGGGAAGGCAACGGCAGCCCTGCCTTACTCCTTGGACGATCGGTATGCAGCCTTGGCTCCTATGAAGAGATGGTTGGCGTTGATGAAGAAATGCTCTTCTTGCTCGCCCTCTATTACTCCTCTTGCTTCTCTCTCTCTGGGTATTTTTCTCTCTGATTACTGGGGGAGTCTCTCTATATTTTTTTCTCTGATAGCGTATCTATTTACAAGGGAATGACACCTTGCTATTTATAATAGTAGAGGCATCATTAGGGTTTGGATGATTACCCATTCTCAAAGTGGCGGCGGCCTGATGTATAATCAATCTGGACCCTTAGCTTAGGGCGTGAAGGATCTGGGCCATAAATGGGGATAGTATTGAATCCTGTGAATGATTAATGCTGATTGCTTTAAATCTTCATGATTGGTTGTGTCAAGTTTGGATCTCTCTCCACGTGTCCCATTGGCTTGATCATGAATGATATGACCTGATCTCATTAATTATGAGGATAATGTTAAATATGGTCATTGGGATCTGGTGAATCTCCGATTGATCTGCATCCCATAATCATCCTTGCTACCAGCTGTCAAGTCGTGGGGGCTATTGAATCGCTGCCACGTGTCTTAATGGTGGACCCTGTCAGAATCGCATGATATCCATGAACCGCAGGAGACAGCGTCGCAGTGAGCCGCATAGATATAGTATTTGCGAGCCGCATGGGATGGTTTCTCGGTGAGCCGCATAAGTATAGTACTCGCGAGCCGCATGGGATGGCTTCTTGGTGAGCCAGAGGAAGACGATTCTTGCCAGCCGCATGAAGCTGTTCTTCACTGGAGCCGCATAGGGGTAGCCACGTATCAATCTCGGATCGTGTCAGAGATTTTCTCCTATTTCTAAAGAGTCTGTCATTATGACAGGGCCATTATGACACTTCATGTCAGAGCCGTCAGCTGTCAAATCATGGCAGAGCATTAAATAGGGCCATTGCTCGATGGCCAGCTGTGTGAAGGGGTCCCATGGGGACATGTGGCGTTGATTGAGCCGCATATCTCTGTTGGTCGAATGTGAGCCACATGTACTTCTGAACCGCATGCGGCTGGGGGACTCTTTGAACCGCATAGGACTGTCCCTATGTAAGCCGCATGGACTCTCCTGTCCCGAGCCGTATAAGACTAAGAGTCTCTCTGAACCGCATGGGACTGCTCCTGTATGAGCCGCATGGGGTTCTCCTGTTCTGAGCCGCATAGATCATCATTCTGATATTTTCTATGCTTCTACAAGACCCCCTTCAAAGTTTTCAATTTGCAAAATTGAAATACTTTGAATAAGAAGCATGGCCTTTGTTGACCGCATAGATGATTCAGCCGCATGGATTTATCTGGCCGTATGAGCTGTTAGGCCGTATAGACTTTTTGTCACGTGTCCTAACCACGTGTGCAATCTTCTGCATTAAATGCCCTTGATTCATTTTTTGAATTAACGCCGCCTCTTAGGGGGAGGATCCCAAGGGTCAGTTTTGTTTTGACCGAAGCGGTTTTTTTTATTCTTTTAGGCGACATGTGGATCGAGGCGTTTGTTTGATTTTTCGAGCCTCCTTCGCCTATAAATAGGAGTAATTTTATTCTTTGAGGGTTTTTTTACCTTCTCTCTTTTGCTCGAACTCCTTGTTGCCGACTTCCACTTCGTCTTCTCCTATCAGCGATCGGCAATGGCTCCCAAGAAGATTGCTGCTGCTACGGGCAAGAAGGCCGCGTCATCTTCTGCGGCAGCGAAGGGCAAGAAGGCCGCGTCTTCATCGACTGCGGCGGCGAACGTGGCGGCTCCTCCGACGGCTGGCGTGCCTATTTTTCACCCCGACGTTCACCCGCCTATTGCTGGTAGGACCATCAACATGAACTGTCATGGCTACGCCGCATATCTTATGCGCGAGCTTATATTTCCAAGTATGCTGTGTGTCCGACTCATGTTCGGGCCGCATGGGATATGACCCAGGCCTGAGCCGCATGAAAGTTGTTGTTTGCAGCCGCATAACTACTTCATCATCAGGGCCGCATAAGCTCATCTGGACTTGGACCGCATGAGCTCTTTCAAACTGAGCCGCATAAGCTTATTTCAAACTGAACCGCATAAGATCATTTGAACTGGACCGCATAAGCTCATCCGTACTGGACCGCATAAGCCTATTTCGAGCCAAACCATAAAAGCTTATTCGAATTGGACCGTATCCGCATATACTCCTTTTGAACCGCATAAGCTCATCCGCACTGAGCCGCATAAGCCCATTTCGAGCCGAACCGTATAAGCTTATTCGAACTGAACCGCATGTGCTCTTTCAAATTGAGCCGCATAAGCTCATTCGTACTGACCTGTATGAACTCTTTCAAACTGAGCCGCATGAGGCTATACTGAGCTAAGCCGCATAAGCATCACGTAGTTTGTGTTTCTGCTATCTTTTTGACTTGTTTCTTTGTCTTTCTTCAGTAAATTTGCCAGTAAATCCTGCGGGGGAACTTATAGTGGGCTCAAATCAATTCTGTCACGCCCCAGTACCGAAATACGGAGACGGACGAGGCCAGCTACACCATATGAGGTACGTGACGTCATACGGCGATCGTGGCTGTCAAAAGACTAGGGGGTACATGCTACAATCAAGTCTCCTATGGTCCCACAGAGTTCTATGTCTCAATCAATCAACACAACATCAGCAATTAAATGAACATTAAAGGTAAAGCAGTAAGGCGTCCCCGACGCTTCATCAAAATGGTCATGAGAGACTAGCTTTATAATATAGCTATCTCAGAGAGTCATGAGCACAAAATTATACACAGCTGCAGTCTGTTTAGTTACAATTATGTACTGACACAAAATATCAAGTAATCCGGCTAACAGGTGCCGGTGGCTGAACGCCGCACAAAAGTATAAGCAAGAGTGGTGGAGAAGAAACCCACTCGAGTCCCCGACCAGCCATGCTCCTAGTATGCACCATGGATGTCAGGAAGAAGGATCGCATCCTCTGGCTCTGCTACGAGATCTGGCCAAACAAAACCAGCGGGGTCAGCCCCGAATAGCAAGTACCGCCAAAGGGCACAAAAGTTAAGATAAAACCCAGTTATAATGATAAGAATAAAGTTTATGCTGCGGCTATAGGGTAGCGCTACATCGTCGGACCCATCTGGCACCCTTACAACCAAACAAGGACAAAAGGTGCCACATGGAGCCGGGACGCGTCGCACTCTATGACCTTTACATAAGTTTACAGATATAAGTAAGAAGATCTCCTGGTCGTGACTTCGGTCGACGGACCATCGCAGCACGATAACCAACCCAACAATCAAACAAGAACATGGGTTGGATCACGTACCGCGGTGGGCCATGTTCCTTAGTCATTCACAGGAGTAACACACCACAATCAAATTAAGGCTTCCGTTCGTAACTTCGGTCCGCAGCCTGTCATAGTACGATAACCAACCCAACAATCAAACAAGAACATGGGTTGGATCACGCACCATAACAGTCCGCTTTCCTCAGTTACTCGCGGAAGGTAAAAGAAAAATACAAGCAAGTCATTTTCACGGCCAGTCAAGTCTACGAGTTTCTAGTATGGCGAGGTTATCCTCGCATTAAATTATCAGAGTCCTCAGATCGTATCTTTCCAGCAAGGCTAGCCAACCCAGGGGTCCGCGTAGTCAAGTATTATTAAGCACAGGTCCCTCATAAGGCTACCTTGCAGGCACAAGTCCCCGTAGGGCTACCTTGCCAAAACTTATAATATATCAGGAAATAATCGGATACCGGCATCCACTCATTGCAGATGGCACAGTATCCGTGGTGACCAGCTGGCGCGTCGAGGCAATACCTCAAGGCGGCTGGTGTAACACGATCTCGGGATTCTGCCCTCTCCATGCATCTAATAGATTTAGTTGCCTAATTTAAACCCTATGTGAAATCTTGGATCCTCATGCTGTGGCCTGCATGATCATCCTCCTAGAATGTCGTACCGTAGTACGAGTACCCCAAGTGAGGATCCATGTAGATCAGTAGGTCGACACGTTCTACCCTCATTAGTGTAATACAACATTGCAAATGCGTCACATGGGATTACGAGTCATTTGTCAAGCATGAACGAGAACCGGGACATTCAGGCACATGTAGCGAGTAGGAACACTTTGTTCTCCAGGGTCAGATTCATGCTCAGGACAAAAGGCGTAAGGATATATCGCATACACAAACCAATACATATACACGTATATAAGCCAAGGTAGCATGAAAAATGGAAAACCAGGGACAGGCTGACTAGGTACTAAGGCAAGGTCGGCCAACCAACGCGGGCGCGTCACATCCATGGCGCGGGCGCATGGCAGGCGAAGGCGCGGTCACGAGCGCGGACGGCCACACGGGCGCGGGCGGCCACGCAGGTGCGGGGAAAACGGCCGGGCGCGTGACGTCCACACAGGGGCGCGAACACGCGGGGGCGCGGACACGCGGGGCGCGGTCACGCGAGGGCGCGGGCCACGCAAGGCGCGGACTCGCGAGGGCGCAGGCCACGCAAGGCGCGGACACGCGAGGGCGCGGGCCACGCAAGGCGCGGACTCGCGAGGGTGCGGGCCACGCAAGGCGCGGACACGCGAGGGCGCGGGCCGCGCAAGGCGCGGACTCGCGAGGGCGCGGGCCACGCAAGGCGCGGACACGCGAGGGCGCGGGCCACGCAAGGCGCGGACACGCGAGGGCACGGGCCACGCAAGGCGCAGACACGCGGGGGCGGCCTGGTGCTGGAACCACGCGGCGCGGGAGACCACGCGGTGCGGGCACCACGCAGGCGCGGGGGCGCGTCCTCCCATCAGCGCGGCGCGGGACGCGCGCGCACGGAGGGCGCGGGACACAGGGGCGCGGACCTCCCATCAGCGCGGCGCGGGACGCGTGCGCGCGGAGGGCGCGGACACAGGACACTGTTCATCTTCTTCCCCTCAACCGAGAGGGAAGAACCATGAACCCTAAAAACTCCAAAAATCATAACTAAGTCAATTCTTAACCAAATTTCGATTTTCAAAGTTCAATCTTGAGTAAAATTCAATTCTCTACAACATGGAACCATTAAAACTTGAAAATGATGGAGTTTAGTAGATCAAAACCAAGGAAAACCGAAAATGTTTAAAACTTAGATCTACAAAAATTAAAGATTCCAATCAGAAAATTCCAAGTTCTAATCTAGTAGAGAATGAGGAGAAGAACAAGTTTTGGTAAAAATTTTGAAGGAAAAACGAAAATGATGGATCTCTCCCTTGTGCAAGTTGATACTTGCCTTTGGTTGGGTGAAGGAAGTAAAGGAGAGGAGTTATGAGGAATGAATGAGGGGAGAGAAAAGGAATGGGGTTTTATATAAAAGCCTAAACCAAGTTGGTTCATGATGACCCAACGGGTTCAAGTGAACCGAGAACATGTCACCCAATTAGAGCCAAAACTGTAAACTAAAATCACAGAAAATAAATTACGAAATATTATTTTGTCAAATAATTTGGGATATACATGAAGAAATACAACAAAATAAATATCGTATAAATATACGTAAATACAAATAAGCAGTATACGTACTAAAAATACGTATTCCGGAATCAGGGAGTGACATCTCTACCCTTCTTAGAAAAATTCCGTCCTCGGAATTTCCAGCCAAGACATGATTGAAAGGTCAGGACAAGCAAGGCACAATCACATGCAAGTTAACTAACAAGCAGTTATTATCTACATCACAAAAGTATAATACAAGCAGGTGCAGTGAATGTGGAATCATGTCATTATGGCATAAAAATATACCTCACAAACCAAACAAATGCGGATACCGAGATCGGATCTCGTCCTCGCGCTCCCAAGTTGATTCTCCCGGAGAGTGATGGTTCCAAGAAACACGGACAAGGCTGATCGTCCGATTCTTGAGTACCTTCTCTCGCCGGTCTAAAATAGATACGGGTTGTTCCTCGTAGGTTAAGTCGGTACCAACGACTAACTCTGAATGATCGAGGACATGACTCGGATCCGGGACATACCCACGTAACTGGGACACATGAAACACATCATGTATGCCAGTTAACGAAGGCGGAAGGGCAAGTCGATAAGCCACATCGCTTACCCGAGCGAGAATCTTGAAAGGACCAACGTATCTTGGACTAAGCTTTCCTCGGGTTCCAAATCTAATGATACCCCGAGTTGGCGAAATCCGCAGAAACACTTGGTCGCCAACTCTGAACTCTAGAGGCCTACGATGCTGATCTGCCCAATGACGATGTCGGTCATGTGCAACTCGAAGGCGCTCTCTGACCAACTTAACTATCTCCACAGTTTGTGTGATCATCTCTGTTCCCAACAACTTTCGTTCTCCGACGTCGTCCCATGCTAAAGGGGACCTGCACTTCCTTCCGTACAATACTTCGAACGGGGCCATCTGAATGCTAGCCTGATAGCTGTTATTATAGGAGAACTCCACAAGATGAAGGTGATCCTCCCAAGATCCGCCAAAGTCCAAGGTACATGCCCGTAGCATATCTTCTAACGTCTGAATGGTTCTTTCTGACTGCCCGTCAGTTTGCGGATGATATACAGTACTGAATCTTAACTTGGTCCCCAAACTCTGGTGCAAGCTCCGCCAGAAATGGGAAGTGAACCGAGTATCCCGATCTGATACTATACTAACTGGAACACCATGCTGCTTCACTATCCGCTTCATGTACATTTCTGCCAACTGCTCAGTAGTCTGCCCAACTCTGAAAGGAAGGAAATGAACGACCTTCGTGAGTCGATCTACTATTACCCAGATTGCATTCTTGCCAGCCGGGGATCTAGGTAAACCGGTCACAAAATCTATCGTGATGTGCTCCCATTTCCATTCTGGGATAGGAAGCGGCTGGAGCAATCCTGCTAGTCTCTGCTGCTCGGCTTTCACCTACTGACATACTAGACACTTGGATACAAATCTCGCTATCTCTCTTTTCATGCCATTCCACCAAAAATACTGCCTGATATCTCGATACATCTTCGTTCCTCCTGGATGAATGGAGTAAATAGAACTATGAGCTTCGGACATAACTTCCTGCCGAAGGTCTCCACTCGGTACACAGAGTCTATTTCCAAACCTGAGCGTACCATCCTCATGAATTACTAACTCCTTCCTACGGCCTGATTCACACTCCGACCGCAACTTCTGAATCTGTGGATCTCCTGCTTGTGCTGCCCTTATCCTCTCTACTAAGGTTGACTGAATCTGCATACTGGTCATTCTTTCTATATCCCCTGGCAAAACTACTTCGATTCCCATACTCTGGAGGTCTTCTAAAATATGCTTCTGCGAGGTCAAGATAAAGGCACTGTTTCTCCTACTCAGTGCATCTGCAACGATATTCGCCTTGCCTGGATGATACTGAAGATCTAAATCAAAATCCTTCAGCAGTTCTAACCATCTTCTTTGCCTCATATTCAAATCTCGCTGCGTGAACACGTATTTCAAACTCTTATGATCAATATAGATCTCTACCCGATCCCCATACAAATAATGCCTCCATAACTTGAGTGAAAACACCACAGCTGCTAACTCCAAATCGTGAGTCGGGTAATTCTTCTCATGGTCTCGAAGCTGCCGAGACGCATATGCTAGCACCTTTCCATGCTGCATCAATACACATCCAAGACCCTTCCCAGATGCGTCATAATATACTGTAAAGCCTCCCGATCCTACTGGAAGCGTCAAGATCGGGGCCGAGATTAATCTCTTCTTCAATTCTTCAAATGATGCCGGACAACTAGCTGACCAAACAAACTCCACGTCCTTGTGCGTCAAACGCGTTAAGGGCGCAGAGATCTTGGCAAAGTCCGCCATGAACCTTCTGTAGTAACCAGCTAATCCCAAGAAACTTCGTACTTCTGCAACCGTTCTCGGGACTGGCCAATGCTCTACGGCCTCAATCTTTTTCGGATCCACTGACACTCCTGCCCCAGAAATTACATGCCCCAGGAACAAAATGTGATCTAACCAGAATTCACACTTGTCGAGCTTCGCATAAAGTTGATGCTCCCTCAATGTCTGCAAGACAGTCCTAAGATGTTTCTCATGCTCCTCTTCACTGCTGGAATAGACAAGAATGTCATCTATAAACACTACCACAAATTTATCCAAATATGGAAGAAAGATGCGGTTCATCAAATCCATAAATACTGCAGGGGATTGGTTAGTCCAAAGGGCATTACTAAAAACTCATAATGCCCCTATCTTGATCTGAATGCCGTCTTCTGAATATCTTGCTCTCGGACTCTCACCTGATAGTATCCCGAACGAAGATCGATCTTGGAAAAGATGCGGGCCTTGCTCAATTGATCAAACAGGTCATCAATCCTTGGTAGCGGGTATTTATTCTTCACTGTTACTGCATTCAGCTTGCGGTAGTCGATGCACATCCTCGTCGACCCATCATTCTTGGGAACTAGAATCACTGGCACGGCCCAGGGCGATTTACTGTCTCGGATGAATCCCTTAGACTTCAACTCTTCTTCATGTTGATACAACTTATCCTGTTCTGACGGTGACATTCTGTAAACTCTGTCTGCAATAGGCCTCGTTCCAGGGTTCAACTCAATGTTATATTCTACCTCTCTGACTGGGGGTATCCCTGGGAGCTCATCAAGAAAGACGTCGAGAAAATCTTCGACCACTCTCGGAATCTGTCCTGGCTCTGACACTGCTGCTGAGATGACGCCTCCGGCCTGATTCTTCAAGGTTCGAGTAAAGATGAACTGCTCCATCCCAGGAATGCTGAATATGACCCTACCTCCTCTACAATCAATGGTCGCATGACTGTCTCTCAACCAGTCCATGCCAAGAACAACATCAAAATTCCCCATAGGGAATTCAATCAATGATGCGGGCAATAAATGCCCACACACCTCTACCGGACATGAAAAGTGCACTCTGCTCACTTCTACGAGCCCATTGTCGGTGAGTATATCCATCCTCTCCGGCAATGCCTCAAACACTAGTCCAATCCGTGTAGCATATTTTGCAGAGATGAATGAATGAGTAGCGCCTGAATCAAATAATGCTACAGCGGGAAATAAGGTGACGAGAATTTTACCTGCCACCACGTCACTGGACGCTAGAGCCTCTCCCAAGGTTAATGTGAGAGCCTGGCCCCACGGAGCCCCTTGTTGCGGCCTTCCTCGACCATGCTGTTGCTGCCTCTGAGGGCCTTCGGCTTCCTGTGCCTGGCGGAACATCTGAGCCTGCGTTGGTAGACGCTGGGCTAGGGGCCTTACTGCTAATACTGGCCCTCCACTCGGGGTTGCCACTGGAGCTGGCAATGCTGGAAACCGCTGAGCTGGCCCTCCTGGCCTCTGCATCATAGGACAAGTAGAAATACGGTGGTCTGAACTACCATACCTCAAGCATAAGCCATTCGCTGACCGGCACACCTCCCTCGTGTGCCCTGCCTTCCCACAGAATGTACAGCCCGGGGGTGCTCCCTGACGCTGTTGCTGGTTCCTCGGCTGCTGATGCCGAACTGGCGCTGTATTAGTTGACACGGCCGTCCTCTGCGGTGCCCCCGCATCATGAATACGTACACCGGGTGCTGGTGCCGATGTTCGCTGCATTGCTCCTCCTCCAACCTGGGAATGAGATCTCTTCTGACCTCCTGCCCTCGATGCCAACCTCTGCTGGGTAGGCTCGTGCCTCCGGGCTGCCGTCAAGACAGCATCAAACGTCTGGTAGTCGTGTCCTTCCACAAGCTGCAATAATTCCAAATAAAGTCCCTGCTGGAACCTCATAGCTTTCTCTGGCTCCGTTGCCACCATTGATGGTGCGAAACGGCATAATCTGCAGAACTCTGCTGCATACCCATCTACGGTCTTGCCTGCTTGCTTGAGATTGATGAACTTCTGCTGGAGCTCATATCGAGCTACTACGCCAAAATACTTGGCCTTGAATCTGTCACTGAAGGTGGTCCAACGAACAGGGCGTCTTGTACCAACTTCTTCTGATGCCCACCAGTCGCGGGCAAGATCCTGAAGTACCAGTTTGACCTGATCAACCTTCTCATCGTCTGGAACCTTGGCTGCCACAAGAATGGCTTCGATGTCTTGAATCCATGCATCCGCAGTGATGGCATCCTCCGTGTCATCAAAATACCTCGGGTTCAAGCGACGGAACCTTCCTGAGGCTCCCGAGTCAACCCCGGCACTCCTCTCAAGAGCTAACTGAATCCCTTGGTTCAGCAACACGTTCTGCTCCTGCTGCCGAGTCTGTTGCTGTTGGTTAGTGACAAGAAACCCCCGGATGATCTCCAAGAGTGCTACGGCGTTTGGTACTGCCGTCGCTACTGGTGCTGCAGGAGTTTCATTAACCTGCGGCTGCACTGCCTCTGGTTCCATTTCTGTTCGTACCTGCACTGGAGAAGGTTCTCTCCCCTGTTACTGCCCAGTCGAGCCATGCTCTTACTGCTCTTCCTCATGGGCCTCACCCGCTACTGAGAATGAAGCACCCCTATAGAGAAGAATATAAGATTATCAAGTCCGGACGAGGAAGATTTCGAGGATGCAAGTCAGGTTAGAGATCAAGGCAAGGACAGAGAATTCGAAACAGAATTTCAAGGGAAACAAGTTTTGATTGAGACTCCTAATAATTCGCAATACCCCACAAGTCTGAAAATCAGACCTACATGGGCCACCACTAAAACCTTGTCACGCCCCAGTACCGAAATACGGAGACGGACGAGGCCAGCTACACCATATGAGGTACGTGACGTCATACGGCGATCGTGGCTGTCAAGAGACTAGGGGGTACATGCTACAATCAAGTCTCCTATGGTCCCACAGAGTTCTATGTCTCAATCAATCAACACAACATCAGCAATTAAATGAACATTAAAGGTAAAGCACTAAGGCGTCCCCGACGCTTCATCAAAATGGTCATAAGAGACTAGCTTTATAACATAGCTATCTCAGAGAGTCATGAGCACAAAATTATACACAGCTGCAGTCTGTTTAGTTACAATTATGTACTGACACAAAATATCAAGTAATCCGGCTAACAGGTGCCGGTGGCTGAACGCCGCACAAAAGTATAAGCAAGAGTGGTGGAGAAGAAACCCACTCGAGTCCCCGACCAGCCATGCTCCTAGTATGCACCATGGATGTCAGGAAGAAGGATCGCGTCCTCTGGCTCTGCTACGAGATCTGGCCAAACAAAACCAGCGGGGTCAGCCCCGAATAGCAAGTACCGCCAAAGGGCACAAGAGTTAAGATAAAACCCAGTTATAATGATAAGAATAAAGCTTATGCTGCGGCTATAGGGTAGCGCTACATCGTCGGACCCATCTGGCACCCTTACAACCAAACAAGGACAAAAGGTGCCACATGGAGCCGGGACGCGTCGTACTCTATGACCTTTACATAAGTTTACAGATATAAGTAAGAAGATCTCCTGGTCGTGACTTCGGTCGACGGACCATCGCAGCACGATAACCAACCCAACAATCAAACAAGAACATGGGTTGGATCACGTACCGCGGTGGGCCATATTCCTTAGTCATTCACAGGAGTAACACACCACAATCAAATTAAGGCTTCCGTTCGTAACTTCGGTCCGCAGCCTGTCATAGTACGATAACCAACCCAATAATCAAACAAGAACATGGGTTGGATCACGCACCATAACAGTCCGCTTTCCTCAGTTACTCGCGGAAGGTAAAAGAAAAATACAAGCAAGTCATTTTCACGGCCAGTCAAGTCTACGAGTTTCTAGTATGGCGAGGTTATCCTCGTATTAAATTATCAGAGTCCTCAGATCGTATCTTTCCAGCAAGGCTAGCCAACCCAGGGGTCCGCGTAGTCAAGTATTATTAAGCACAGGTCCCTCATAAGGCTACCTTGCAGGCACAAGTCCCCGTAGGGCTACCTTGCCAAAACTTATAATATATCAGGAAATAATCGGATACCGGCATCCACTCATTGCAGATGGCACAGTATCCGTGGTGACCAGCTGGCGTGTCGAGGCAATACCTCAAGGCGGCTGGTGTAACACGATCTCGGGATTCTGCCCTCTCCATGCATCTAATAGATTTAGTTGCCTAATTTAAACCCTATGTGAAATCTTGGATCCTCATGCTGTGGCCTGCATGATCATCCTCCTAGAATGTCGTACCGTAGTACGAGTACCCCAAGTGAGGATCCATGTCGATCAGTAGGTCGACACATTCTACCCTCATTAGTGTACTGCAATATTGCAAATGCGCCACATGAGATTACGAGTCATTTGTCAAGCATGAACGAGAACCGGGACATTCAGGCACATGTAGCGAGTAGGAACACTTTGTTCTCCAGGGTCAGATTCATGCTCAGGACAAAAGGCGTAAGGATATATCGCATACACAAACCAATACATATACACGTATATAAGCCAAGGTAGCATGAAACATGGAAAACCAGGGACAGGCTGACTAGGTACTAAGGCAAGGTCGGCCAACCAACGCGGGTGCGTCACATCCATGGCGCGGGCGCATGGCGGGCTAAGGCGCGGTCACGAGCGCGGACGGCCACACGGGCGCGGGCGGCCACGCAGGCGCGGGGAAAACGGCCGGGCGCGTGACGTCCACACAGGGGCGCGAACACGCGGGGGCGCGAACACGCGGGGTGCGGACACGCGAGGGCGCGGGCCACGCAAGGCGCGGACTCGCGAGGGCGCGGGCCACGCAAGGCGCGGACACGCGAGGGCGCGGGCCACGCAAGGCGCGGACACGCGAGGGCGCGGGCCATGTAAGGCGCGGACTCGCGAGGGCGCAGGCCACGCAAGGCGCAGACACGCGAGGGCGCGGGCCGCGCAAGGCGCGGACTCGCGAGGGCGCGGGCCACGCAAGGCGCGGACACGCGAGGGCGCGGGGCACGCAAGGCGCGGACACGCGGGGGCGGCCTGGTGCTGGAACCACGCGGCGTGGGAGACCACGCGGCGCGGGCACCACGCAGGCGCGGGGGCGCGTCCTCCCATCAGCGCGGCGCGGGACGCGCGCGCGCGGAGGGCGCGGGACACAGGGGCACGGACCTCCCATCAGCGCGGCGCGGGACGCGCGCACGCGAAGGGCGCGGACACAGGACACTGTTCATCTTCTTCCCCTCAACCGAGAGGGAAGAACCATGAACCCTAAAAACTCCAAAAATCATAACTAAGTCAATTCTTAACCAAATTTCGATTTTCAAAGTTCAATCTTGAGTAAAATTCAATTCTCTACAACATGGAACCATTAAAACTTGAAAATGATGGAGTTTAGTAGATCAAAACCAAGAAAAATCGAAAATGTTTAAAACTTAGATCTACAAAAATTAAAGCTTCCAATCAGAAAATTCCAAGTTCTAATCTAGTAGAGAATGAGGAGAAGAACAAGTTTTGGTAAAAATTTTGAAGGAAAAATGAAAATGATGGATCTCTCCCTTGTGCAAGTTGATACTTACCTTTGGTTGGGTGAAGGAAGTAAAGGAGAGGAGTTATGAGGAATGAATGAGGGGAGAGAAAAGGAATAGGGTTTTATATAAAAGCCTAAACCAAGTTGGTTCATGATGACCCAACGGGTTCAAGTGAACCGAGAACATGTCACCCAATTAGAGCCAAAACTGTAAACTAAAATCACAGAAAATAAATTATGAAATATTATTTTGTCAAATAATTTGGGATATACATGAAGAAATACAACAAAATAAATATCGTATAAATATACGTAAATACAAATAAGCAGTATACGTACTAAAAATACGTATTCCGAAATCAGGGAGTGACAAATTCGCCTTGGGCGTGCGTCTTGACGACTTAATTAAGCATGTGTTGAATCAATTCCCTGCTGATGAGCCTTTGGAGAGGTTGAACGCCATTGAGAATCAGACCCTCCATTACCTCCGTTCCATGATGAATATTAGGAAGCTGGATGTATTATACCTGATGCCTTCATTCCTCTTTGGAGATACTTTAATCATAAAGAATCCCCGAGTATTAGAGATTTCCGAGAACTAGGATTTTTCTTTGGATGGGGTGGCGATCCATATTCCTCTCATGGAACGTCATTATCCTTTGTCGTGGTTCAATATGGTGTTGCTGGACAAGAAGATGGTGTGTAACTTAACTCCTACCCAATCAGGGATGTTGATGGGCAATATCCATTATAACTCGAACATGCGGTCAGCGTACGCGGGTAAGGATTCCGTCCTCCGGTACATGATAGGTCTGGCCCCAGGCTCTTTCATGAATGTATACGGTCCCAACTTCATACTCACTCAAGCTGATAGATTCCTGAATCGACTTGCTCGCAAAAAATCTTATCCTGTTGGTAGGCTGGCATTGCTAAACTGGGTAAACCCCACCTCTACGTGGGCCCAGTTGACCACTTGGGTTATGCAGACCTACGGAACATTCCTGCGGGAGGTGGGACTTTATCATTCCATTCGGGGCACTTGTCACGGGCTTCCTATCAATAAACCATTGTTCGTGGCGCTCTTGGAGATGTATAATCGGCGAACGGGGATGTTCTTTGCGCCCGGAGGAGAGTTGGGGCTTGCTCTCCATGAGATGTATACTGTCTCCAAATTTCTGTGGGGGAACGAGCCTTTTGAGGTGTATACCCCGTCGAATGAGGAGTTCGAGGACTTGAACCGATGACTCCCAGGTTTTGTTACGGTGTATCAGGAGTTGCTGTGCCACCATAGTGCTTGTCATCAGATGGCTATATAAACGGTGGATAGCTCAGAAGGGACCGCCCCCCACACCACATCCTGGGTTAATTATCTTTTTAAAGTTGACCCTTCTGGCGAAGTTACTCCTCGAACCCCTCGAACGCATGGAGAGATAAAGGACCTGATGTCAAGCGTCAAGAGGTCGCGGTCTAAGTACGACATATTCGGGAGTCAAACTGACTCTCTTAGCTATTTTTACTACGGAACCACATAAATGTCAGAGAAGGCGCTCCTGGCTGGATTTTTAATGATATGGCTACAGAACTGCGTAGTCTCGGGAGGAGCAGGTTCTATAGAGAGGATCGGTCGCCACTTCATTCTCCATGCTGTTAAACTGGTATTTGGAGTTAGACTGGCCCTTCTTCCTGCTATGGTGTGTAGCATACACCATGGTCTTCGAACATTCTCGTCCAAGGTTATTGTGCGCAAGAAGACGTTGGATTTTGAACGCATAGAACTACCTTTCTACTATTTGATGGGGTGGTTGGCGATGCACTACAAGTCTTTGATGGGACCTGGGATAGCGGAGGATGCTACAGATGAAGATGCTTTCCTTTTCAAATGCTATTACCGATCTTGGGAATACAACACTATGCCAGCTTGTCGGAGGGCGCTGGCGAGGGTGGATGGGTGTGACTTTTTTGTGTCTGTTCCTCATTTTTTTGATGAGGAAGTGAGGAAGGTATACCTTGATGGTACCGGACCTTCTCACTTTCTGTCTCCGAATATGCTCACCTGGTTGCGCAACATCCGTCCCGCACATCTGGTTTATCGCAATCGCGATAATGTGTACTTGGAGCCTTACCTACCTAGTAGGTTTTTTCGCCAATTCGGTTATAGCCAGTTATTCTTTGATTGTCCCAACCCTTGTTTGGGCTTTGAAGGTAGTGTTCTTGATGGTATCAGGGCATGGAATTATTATAACGCTTATCATACTCGGGCCAGCTTCTTGGTCCCTGATGCTAAGGCACCGAGGGAAATTTTGTACGTGGCTGCTTTGTATCATGTTATGGCGAACAAGCCTCCTGTTAATTTCGATCCGAGTACCAGTTTCATCGTGGGTACCGGTTTAGAGGAGAAGCCCAAGGAGGCTAAGGCTAGAAAGCAACTAGCGCTCCAGACTCCCCTCCCTAAATCAGAACCTTCCGAGTCGGCTGAGGAGGAGGATGATCATGATAGCGAAGACTCCCTTTCTGGTGGGGGTGAAGAAGTAACGGATCAACCGCTTCTCACACCCGATGAACTGGCGGAAGATCCGTTGCTTACTACACAAGAGGAAGTAGTGAGGAAAGAACAGCCTCCAGCTGTGTCTGGTCCCTCACGTAAACGAGTCAGACGCGAGTCTTCTGACAGCCGAGCGACCTTTTTCGTGAAGAGAGCTACCGTTAGGTCTCGTGGATTACTTATTACCGAGAGGGGTGAAGGTACAGACGCTGTTCCGGAGGTAAGACCAAGTCGGAGCCATCTCTTTGTTGTAGTTTTCTTTTCTCTCGGAGATATGACTTAATCACTTTTCTTTGTAGGCATCTGATGAACCGGCCTCTCCTGAACCGTCTACTGCCCCTGGAGTTGATCCGGCCCTTGCTGCTTTGATTAGCGACATGTGTGCCGCGGTCCTTTCTGCGGGGGCTCTCTCAGCGGCGGCTGGAAGCTCCCAGGTTGCTGAGGCCTCGGCCCAGGGTGACGAAGGTTTCTTTGGGCCCGTCTCCGAGATCACTGAACTTCAGCAAGGCGACACCGATCTCGGTACATCCCCTTCCGAGGGTACAAGGGCAGAGGAGTCTATTATACCTGACTCGGAGGCTGTTGGTGAAGAGGCTGCGGTGGCTGCAGGCGAACCTCATCCTCCACACTCCTCCACTGGTAAGATAAGCCAAATATTGACTAGTGAGGGGGCTTATTTGCTCTATCAACATATCCTCCAGGTCAAATCGATTCATGGTTGCCTTGGCCCTGCAGGTCCTGACCCTTTACTTCCTACCGCGGATGTTCTTGGGGAAGGCTCGGCCTGCCGTGATCTGGGAGAAAGAAGCGTTCCCTCTCCTTTGCCGTCTTATGTCGAGGGGCCTCCCGCCAGCCCCGGGCAGATGGGAATGGAGCTGGCGATGGTCTCCACCTCATTGTCTGCTGATCATACGATTCCGGAGATTGACCTCTCGACTCTGCCGAGCATTCAAGTTCTGCGGGCCGCTGAAGAGGAGTTGGCCGCTGTTCATGCGTCCTTCCGTGCGGAGTTTGTTTTTCTTGTGGCAGGAGCGACAGATTCTATTGCATCTTCTTCAGCATTGTCGGCCACACTCCCGTTGACACCGGCTTCCTCGGAGGCTCTAGACGAGGTGACGCAGGATGTGGTCGACAGCTTCTATCGCCATTTAAAAAGGGGCATAGACGCTGCTGTAGAACGGAGGACCCCTTTTTCTCTATCTCTCCAGTGCACTCGGGGTCAGGTTGTAACTTTGAAGTCCCTTCCTGGCGGGGTGGGGTTGGCTGCACTGCTGGAGCCTAAGTTGGCGGAGGCTGATCAGCTTGTGACCCAATTGCTGGCGGTACGGTAGGCGGGCTTGCCTTCTGCGATTGAAAGGGAGCGTGGCTTCCTCATTGCTGCTCGGGATAGGATCAAGCTCGGTCGAGATACTGTCGGGCCAGTTGTACAGGGAGACCTTGACAAGTTCTCTGCTTCGTATGACAGGCTGGGTCGTCGGAGTCAGGCTTGTCGTGCTCGGGAAGAGTCTGCTTTTCGTGGAATCGCTGACACGAAGGAGTGGATTCTCGCACTCCAGAGGGAGTTGGCCTTCTTAGAGTCAGAGCTGAAGGCTGCTCAGGCGGAACAGGAGTCAATCGTTCGGGAGGCCGAGAAGGTTTCCCGATCTTCTGCTAACCTGGAGCGGGCTTTCAAGAAATTTGAGGACAACTGGCAAGCCCATGCTCAACTGGAGGACGAGGCGGTGCTGACCCAAGAGGCGGGGCGTCGAGCTACCCAGAGGTTTGAGCGGTCGGTTGCCTTGCTGACGGACCGTCTCAGGACGTTATGTGCCCCGGAGCAGTGATCAGCTTTCTGTTTTCTTTTGCTTCTTTTTTTTGTAAGGGATGTGATCCCAAATGATGTAGCACTTTGAATTTTGAATAAATGAGCATGTTTCAACTCATCTTCTTTTTCTTGTATTTGTGGCGTTTGTGGAATTGGACTTGCTGGGGGATTATTTATGGACCTGTTACCCTAGGCATACCTTGGTTTTAGGTACGGATAACAAGTTTGGTCAGGATGTCCGAAACAGCCATGGCAAAGTGGTCATGGGTATTCTTGGTGTTGGGAAAAAGAATACCGTAGAGCAGCTGGGCTCCCGGGGCATGGTAAGATGGTGGATTTATGCTAAGAAGCTTAGCAAAGGATGTTAGTGGACCTATTGTCCTTGGCGTACCCTAGTTCAGGATACGAATAATGGGATTAAAGGAAACCAATATATTTGCTCAGAGGTTATGAGGACATGGCAAACATGAGGGTTTTTACCGTAGAATTTTCCTGCTTAGAGGTAATGAGAACATGGCAGGGAGACTTCACAAAAGATATTCGTGGTCAATAGCAGGCATTTATGGTCAACAGAGGACATTTGTGGTCAATAGAGGACGTTTGTGGTTAACAGAGGACATTTGTGGTCAACAGAGGACGTTTGTGGTCAACAGAGGACATTTGTGGACCTATTATCCTTGTCGTACTCCGGTTGTGGGTACAGATAATAGGTTAAAAGGAGACCGGCATACTTGTTCAGAGGTAATGTGGACATGGCAAGCATGAAGATTTCTTCGACGGAGCCTTCCCACTCAGAGGTAATGAGGACATGGCAGGAGTGGGCTAAATGAAGAGGGGGTACATAGAGCGACTCAGAGGTAGGAGAACGTGGAAGTTCTATGCGAGGGGGGCGGTTTGTTTTTGGTGGAAGTGAAAATGACTCAGAGGTAATGAGGACATGGCCGTTTCAGAAATTTGTGGATCGATTACCCTTTTTGTGTACTGGGAGCGCGGGTAGTGGATCATGAGGGAGGATCTCTTCCAGGAAGAAAGTTCAGAGGTATAATCATACGTGACTTACTATCTGAAAGAGTGACCAGAATATGAGTTCAGAGGCACCAGCGGGTACATAACTCGGCAATTTAGAATATTGAGGAAGTGTGAGTTCAGCGGCACCAGCGGGTACATGACTCGATAATTTGAAATATTGTGGATGTGAGTTCAGCGGTACCAACGGGTACATGACTCGATAATCTAAAATATTATGGATGTGAGTTCAGCGGTACCAGCGGGTACATGACTCGATGAGCTGGAGAGAATATTGTTTACACATAATATTTCTTCAGGAACTTGCCGTTGACGGGCAGCAAGAGCAAGTCTCCGTTTTATTTTGTGAGGCGGTAAGCACCGTTGGAGAATACTATCTCAATAATAAATGGGCCTTCCCACTTTGGCTGGAATTTGTCGGCGGTCTTGTGAGTCATGACCATCGGCCTCCGGACTGCCAGGACGAGATCGCCCACCTGGAATGTTCTGATTTTGACCTTCTTGTTGAAGGCTCCAGAGATGCGTGCTTGGTATAGCTCAATTCGTTGCTGAGCTAAGAGGCGCTTTTTATCTAGTGCCTCCAATTCCTGTAGCCAACGATGGTGGTTTTCGTCTGTCGTCAATTGATGTGTGAGGGCGACACGTAGTGAGGGGATCTGAGTCTCCAATGGGAGGACTGCCTCACTCCCGTACACCAGGGAGAATGGTATATTCCCGGTGGCTGTTCGAACTATGGTACGATAAGCCCATAAGCATTCGCCGAGCTTCTCGTTCCAGTCGCGTTTGTTGGAGGAGACAAACTTCTTGAGGAGTTTGATAATTGTTTTGTTGAATGCCTCTGCCAACCCGTTTGCTGTCGGGTTGTATGGTGTCGAAGCGACATTTTGAATACGGTACTTATCGCAAAATTGATAGAATGCGTGACTTGCAAACTGCGGACCATTATCATGGATGATCCTTCGGGGCAGTCCAAAGCGGTAGATGA
Source organism: Iris pallida (assembly GCA_029216955.1). Classification (NCBI taxonomy): domain Eukaryota; kingdom Viridiplantae; phylum Streptophyta; class Magnoliopsida; order Asparagales; family Iridaceae; genus Iris; species Iris pallida. The sequence continues at coordinate 5,744,074 of JANAVB010033220.1, forward strand.
CGTGATGCTTAAGGAAGCTGATCACGTTTGAAGTCTTAACTTCTGCGAGTGGGACAGCTTCTGCCCATTTAGAGAAGTAATCAGTGATCGCAAGTATGAAGCGATGTCCTCGGAAGGAAGGTGGGGTGATTGGACCAATGATATATATTCCCCATGCTTCGAATGGCCAGGACGCCACTGTCGGATGTAGAAACTCGGATGGTTGGTGAATGAAGTCTGCGTGGATTTGGCAGACTTTGTATTTTCTAGCATAATCTATCGTATCTGCCACCATTGTGGGCCAATAGTAGCCCATTCGGCGAAGGCGGTCTTGCAGTTTTGGGCCAGGCTGGTGGGCCCCGCAGACACCGTCATGAGCTTCTCGTAGGGCTTCTTTGGCTTCTGTATTTGACAGACACCGAAGCAGTAATCCGTCGTAGGAGCGACGATACAGCATTTTTGTCTCTATATCGTAGAAGAATCTGAGAGAACGCTGTCTAATGGAGGTGGCTTCCTTTGGGTTCTCGGGTAGGATATCGTAGACGACGAAGTAGATGAATGGTTGTCTCCAATCTGGGGCATCATCGATCGTTTATGCGGAATAACTTGCCACGAATTGCACATTGTTCTTGGGACAGACCAGTTCGTGGCCTATCACATCCACTGATTGGCGATCATAGTTCGGAACTGCTAGGGAAGCGGCAAGACCAGCTAGGGCATCAGCTTCGATATTTCGGAGTCTGGGGACATGTTCGATGAAGAACCCCTCGAATGACGAGATGATGTCAATTGCTATTTAGTGATAAGGGATCATGTCTTCGTGGCGGACCTCATATGAGCCCCGTATCTGATTGACGATCAGCTGGGAATCGCCATATGCTTCAAGGTATTCTACCCCGAGCTCTCTTGCAAGTTGGAGGCCAATGACCAGAGCGTTGTACTCGGCCACATTGTTAGAGCAGGGCTCGATAAGGGAGTAAGCGCGGTTTATCACCAATCCGAAAGGGGAGATCAGCACTACCCCGACCCCGACAACTATATTGCCTTTAGGTCCGGTCCTCGAAGCACCGTCGAAGAACATTCGCCATATATTATCGTGAGAGGTTGCATGTGAGTCGGCGACCTCGTCTGGGATCTCTTCATATATTCTGGAGGACTCCGAGCCTGGGTGGACTGCTAAGAAGTCTGCCAGGGCTTGACCTTTGACTGCCTTTTGGGGGACGAAGATCATATGATAAGGGGACATCAATATTGTCCATGTAGCGAGGCGAGAGCTGAGTGTCCCTGGTTTAGTCATGAGGACCCTGAGAGGGTTGACTCGTGAGATCACATGTATCGTTTGTCCGGTGACATAGTGCCGCATTTTTTGAATGGCAAAAACCAGGGCGAGGTATTCCTTCTCCACAGCGGTGTATCGGTGCTCTGGCCCAATCATCATTCGGCTGAGGTAATATATGGCCTGCTCATGGCCTGCGTCGTTGTTTTATGCCAGCAGAGCCCCGAGGGAGTGTTCCATTGCTCGTACATAGAGCAGGAATGGTTTTCCAGGAACCGGGGCCACCAAAACTGGAGGATTTGACAAATATTCTTTGATGCTGTCGAAAGCACGCTGACATTACTCGTCCCATACGAATGAGACTCCTTTCTTCATGAGGTGCGTGAATGGTCAGCATCGCCCGGAGAGGTTGGAAATGAACCTTCTGATGTAAGCTAGCCTCCCTTGGAGGCCTCTGAGTTCGCAGAGATTTCTCGGGAGGCCCATCTCCATAATTGCTTTCGTCTTCTCCGAGTCTACATGGATACCTTGTGCCGTGATGATGAAGCCCAGGAACTTCCCGCTGGATATACCCAGAAAGGACTTCGTAGGGTTCATTTTCAAATTGTGAGCTCGCATTAGGTCGAATACCGTCCTTAGATCCTGCAGATGGTCTCCCTTGCAGCGACTCTTAACGGCTATATCGTCAACATAACATTCCACTGTCTTGCGTAAGTCGTCTTTGAAGATGTTGCTCATGGCTCTTTAATATGTGGCGCCAGCATTCTTTAAACTGAAAGGCATGACTGTGTAGCAGTACGTGCCAATTGGCGTTCGGAATGATGTATGTTTTTCGTCATCAGGAGATATTTTGATTTGGTTGTACCCCGAGAAGCCATCCATGAATGACATACGTTCGAAGCCGCAGGTATTGTCGATCATGATGTCTGTGATAGGAAGGGGGAATTCATCTTTGGGGCACGCCTCGTTCAGGTTGCGGAAGTCGATGCAGATTCGAATCTTCCCATTCTTCTTGAGGACGGGTACTATATTGGCGACCCAATCGGGATGTTGCTCCTCACGAATGAAGCCGCTGGCTATCAGTTTATTGACTTCGGCTTCGATCGCGTCCATGATGCCTGGGCGGAAGCGTCGCTGTTGTTGCTTGACTGGCTTCGCATCTGGTCGAATGTTGAGTTTGTGAAGAGCAATGTCGGGATTTAACCCTGGCATATCTTCATAGCTCCAGGCGAACATATCAATGTACTCTCTGGCAAGTTCTAGCAGCGACTTCCGTTCTTCGTCTGTTAGGCTTTTACTGACAAAAATCAGTTTTGTAGAAGATTCGTTGCCGAGGTCAACTTGTAAAACCTCATCTTTAGTAGGAGGTTCTCTCAGTTCGAACCGCTTTTTCCATTGTGCATCCAATTGCTGGGCCCACGGCTCTAGCTCGAGGATCTCGGGGATGTCTTCGTCTTCCTCGTAAGCGTCGACGAATGCCATGTTGACTGACATGACTTGTCTGAACACATCTCCGATGCTGGTATCCGAGTCGGAAGTTGGTGACCCGGTTGAATGTGACTGCCAGTCGCATTCTTCATCTGAACTTTTAGGGGTCATAGTAGGCGTTACATATCCCAACCCGCATCGAGTTTTGCTATAGTAGTCTCGTGGTTTGCCCGCCGGGACTGGCGGCTTCAAAGGTAATCGTCGCCCAGTACCGTAGTTCAAACCTGGCGTCGTCTCCAGATCATACCCTTATTTCTGCATAAGATATTTGGATTGTGGGCTATACAGATACAGAGGCAGTCTCCCGGCATCTGTCCCGAGGTCGGCTTCCTCTATGGTGAAGGGATACGGGTTGTTCGTCCGGCCGAAGATGATCGGATGATCCCCTCCCTCGATTATTCGGTAAGCATCTTCTACTGGAGTAAGCTGGATTACGGTGTACACATTTATCACTTGTGTGTGTAGGTGAGTGCCTATACCGTGTTCCATAGCATACATTGTACATAGCTTATTGAGCTCGGTGTAGTTCAAAGATAACCCTTTATTGATGAAGTAAGGTATCTTTTCTAGGGGGTTATATCATCAGCGGAGGGGACATTAGTGTGGGTAGCCACATACTTGGCTAGCTCCGGTTCCTCTTCGGCTACCCCCTGTACAAACGAAGACTGAGAGGACGACCTGGGAAGCTTGATTGTCAGTGGTTCAGAGCGTGGAGTCGTTGGCAGACTAGCGACCCCCAATTTGGCATTTGATGCGGAGCGAGGAGTGGCCGGTTCGCTAGAAGTATCAGACCTCGCATTGGGGTGATGATCCTTCTTGGGAAGGCGTATCGTCAGTGGCCTATCCGTGGGATTGAGCTTCTCTGTTTGGGGTTGACCGACTCTCGGCAGTCTGATTGTCAATGGCCCCGTTGTGGGTCTCGGCACTTGGCCGAACTTTGGCAGCCAGATTATCATCTGCTCTTCTTACGTCGAGAGGCTGATCGCGTCCTTCTGCAGAGTGGCAGTAAGGGGTGCGGACTTGCCCGGTTTGCGAGCTTGGAGGTGGATCGTTAGGGGTCCTTCTGATCCCGTGGCCGTTTTGGTACCAGCTTGTTCATTTCCTTCATCAAGGTGCCTCTTCGACTTTTCGTATAGGCAGGAGTCTGAGTAGTAAGATTCGACCCCTTTGAAGGGATCGATGTCAGCAAACTCCGTCTTCACAAAGCCGTATTTGTCGACATATTTGAAGCACTGGTGCAGCGTGGAAGGCACGATCATGTAATCGTGTATCCATGGGCGCCCCAAGAGGATGTTGTAAGAAGTGTCTGCATCTATGACGTAGCAGGTGACTTCAGATTGGAGGTCGCCAATTTGACACTTCAGACGAATCTTCCCAATAGGATAGCTCCTGCCTGAATTGAAACCGCTGATGGCGGTGCTTGTTGGCGTCAGGCGATGCATCGGGATGCGAAGATGATGTAGCAGACCCTTCGGGATGATGCTTATAAAAGAGCCAGGATCTATGTGCATCCGATCCACCTTTACGTCGCCGATGTATCCCGTGTAGTATAGCGGACGATCGTGTAGGTTGGTTTTGATGAACATGTCCTGCGGAGTGAAGACGATGTTGGGCATTGCTCCCGTGCAGGCACTGTCTTGGAGATCCACGGGTGAGTCCTCTCCAGTGAGGTTGGATTGAGCCAGATAGACATCGACATTTTGGAGTGCCTCGCTTAATGCAATACGAACATCCTTGGAGAGTCTTAGGAGTTCGTACAGTGATAACTTGGCTGGTGTGTTAGCTAATTGCGCTAAGATGTCAAAGTTGTAGGGCCTCTCTAGCCCTTGGGCTGCCTCTTTTCGGAGAGATTTGTCGAAGAGAGTCTCCCTCGGCCTAGGCTTGTCGGTCGTCGAAGGCTGAGCCGGTCCCGGAGCATCAGTTGTAGTGGATTGATGATTTTCGGCTGGATTGTCAACCACAGGTTGGGATTGCACTTCGGACCGCGTGACGACGGCTGTAGCTTCCTCGTTGTCTGCCGAGATTGTGTGGCAGGTCCTGACTTTTCTATTTTTTTTTTGTCGGTGGAAGATGGTGTGGGCCGAGTCACTTCTGACACCAAGTCTGGATGGATCCACATGACCTCCCCTCGTGATGTGGTGAGGGGTACTAGACCGACAGCCTGATCTCGGGGAGGTGAAAGATTGGTAATCTCCATTGTCGCTAGAGGGACGGGGATCACGCCGTCTTGAGTCTCCGTCGGAGGGAAGCTGCCGAATTGTACGGACACCATGTTGGCCGCCACGGTTACCTCTTCGAAATCGATGGCTAGAGCGTTCGAATCGATGAGGTTCTGGATGTACCGTTTCAGCTGGTAGCAATCGTGTGTAGCATGATGAACATAGCGATGATAATGGCAGCACTTTGGATTCTCCATCTCTGCCGGCCGCGGTTCCCGTCTTGGTAGAGGAAGCTGAATTCTGTCCCCTTGTATGAGCATATCCAAGATGGGCTTGACATGACTGTCTTCGAAGGAGTAAGTGATTTACGGCCATTGTTTGTCTAAGGGCTTCAGCTCAGGTTTTTGTGCTGTATCGGCCACCATAGCCTGCTTTCCCTTGCTGTCCCGATTGTTGGAGGGGTTACCTCCATTATCGTTGTTGGGACGCTTGCCCTTGCTTTCTCCTTCTGAGATGTGCAATCCCAGTTGGCGAGCCTTCTTCAGTCGTTCTTCGGCACTTGTGGTACTGATGATAAATGCCTTCCAGTCCTTGAATTGACTCTCGCCCATCCAGAGACTGATCGTTGGAAGCAGTCTCTTTTGGCAAATTTCAATCAAAGAGGAATCTGGATTTCCGGAAGGCAGCTTCATGGCGGTTTGGCGGAACCGCTCAATGTAGTTCCTTGTCAACTCCTTCTCCCCTTGGACGACGTCCATGAGAGTGGACATAGTGACGTCCTGCCCTACTTCGTAGAATCGCTCCAAGAACAGGCGCTTGAAGCCGGCGAAGAAGTAGATGCAGTTGTCCGACAGATTGCGATACCAGTCGAAAGCGACTCCTTCCAATGCCCTAATGAATAATCGCGTGAGGATAGCATCATCATGGGGCAGATGGTCGGTGGTGACTTCGAAGTAAGTGATGTACCGACTTGCTGAGGTTTTGCCATCATACGGGTTGATATTGAACGGCTTATATTTTGGTAGGAATGGCACATCCCTCCATTCGGCAGGGTATGATTGCCGCATTCTGAGGTCTTGAGCATTTTCTCGGGCATGGAACATGGCTCGGAGCTCCTGGACCTCTCTTCTTACTTTTTGGGCCTCATCTGTTATGGTAGGGGCTGTTATTTTGGGAGAATTATTACCCGGGTTTGGTGCTGCTGAGTTCGAGTCCGCATTGACCGCGGGACCCGTGCTCGTTTGGCCAGGCGTTCCTCCTTGCAGAGTTGGAAGAGCGGCTTTGATTTCATCTACAGACTTGACCAAGGCCTGCAGTATAGCCTCCAAAGTGTCGATGCGTTGGCAATCGCTGGAACCACCTTGGTTGATGTCCGTCATGAACACCGTCCTTACATGAGGAGTGATAGAAAAAATGGTGGAGGATGTGCCCTCCGAGTCGTACCCATGCACCGAGAAGTTATCGGGGTAGGTGGAAATGTTCTCTTCGGGCTCGGACTCGGAGGGAACGGTATCCCCAGCCTCGGAGCTTGCTTCGTCTTGAGAGCCATGGATGTCCTCGGGGACATCAGCGTCTGTTGTACCTGATGGGAGAGTTGTTTCTCCGGGCTCGGCTCCTTGAAACATCGGATTATTGTGGATGCTCGGAGGAGTGCTACCCCCAGTTCCCACGACCTCCAGCGATGTAGATGATGAGTTTCCCATTGTAGCAGATTTCGTCTTTGAACGGGTGTGTTGGAATACTCCGGTGGAGGACAACCGTTTAGACGACAGTTTCTTAGCTGTAGTGGTTGATATCTTGGGGCTGGTGATGCTTGTCTTCTTTCCTCTCCCCTCGACGGAGACTTTCTGAGCGAAATTGCAAGAGACAACAGGAGGTGCCTCGTCTTCTGAGCTCGGATGCTTTAGTCTTTGGAAGACTGACGGCCAATCTTCTGTTGCTGTCGCGTTGTTGCAACAGCAGTTGACGATGATTTGGGTGCAGTGATGTCCAAGCGAGGACTCTTTGCACACCGAAACTCCTTCTCTTTCCTTGCGTTTATGGAGGATCGCCTCATGCAAGTCAGAGGCACTTTGTCCTTTTGCCGCCGGGGGCTGGACTCGAGCGGTTCTATACAACTTCCCATCAGAGGCCCGTATGATAGTCAATGGGACGCCCCGATGGTCAGAGGTTGGGACAGCTGACTGGGCTTGATGAGCCCGCGCTGCCCTAGACTTCCTCCTTTTAGCACTTGCGGGTGCACAATAGGAGGAGTCCAAGTTGAATACCACAGAGTCTGGCTTATCATCCAGAGAACCATCAGGGTCAGGACCGCATGAGAGACGGTCGAAGACTGATCGAGAGAAGCGTGGAACGGACGCTATGCGGCTAGAATTGGGTACCGTGCAGGCTGTCTGCATGCGGTTGTCTTCTGCCATCGGATGAGTTATTTTTATGCGGCTAGCAGTCACGACCGTGCAGGCTGGCCGCATGCGGTTGGCAATGGTGGCCGCATGAGTTTTCTGCAAGCGATTGACTTTCTTAGCCGCATGGGTTTCATCCATGTGGTTGGCAGCTGTAGCCGCATAAGCTATGCGGCTGACAGATGTGGCCGCATGAATTTTCTTTATACAGCCGGCGGATGTAGCCGCATGAGCTTTCCCCCTGCGGCTAGTACCCTTATGTGGCTCGGATCGCATAGAGTTCCTCTTTGCCCCTACAAGTCTAGCTTCATAGTGTTTTTTTCTGCCGGACTTGGGGACAGCAGAGTCATCTATGATCTGAAGTGGGGCCGCGGGAGAGTCTTGCTCGCCGTCTTGAGCAACAGAGGGTATCCCATCGAGGGCTTGGGGAGGAGAAAATAATTTTGGCCTCCACTCTTTGCGAGCCTTCGTCCTGCGGGTGCGCTTCTGGACCGGGCCAGCGCTTCCTTCGGAGAGCATCTCTTCAAACGCCTGTTGGTCGAAGCGGACGACCATCTTTTGTTGCGCGGAGCCAAGTTTGGCTGCATCCGACTGCATCACCAACTCCTCAGCCGTGGAGAAGTTTGTCCCCAGCAGAGTCGCCATTGTGTTTGTCATGAAATATAAAAGAGCAGAACAATTATAGGAGGACCGGACTTTTACTTCACGTTACAAACTCGCTTGTACAAAGAAAGCCTAGGGACGAAAACCTAGGTACAACAGTCTAAGTACAATTGTTTATTTTAGATTCTGGGGGTGACGATAGAGGCTCGGGAAGGCGACGGAAGCCCTGCCTTACTCCTTGGACGATCGGTATGCAGCCTTGGCTCCTGTGAAGAGATGGTTGGCGTTGATGAAGAAATGCTCTTCTTGCTCTCCCTCTATTACTCCTCTGGCTTCTCTCTCTCTCTGGGTATTTTTCTCTCTGATTACTGGGGGAGTCTCTCTGTATTTTTTTTCTCTGATAGCATATCTATTTACAAGGGAATGGCACCTTGCTATTTATAATAGTGGAGGCATCATTAGGGTTTGGATGATTACCCATTCTCAAAGTGGCGGCGGCCTGATGTATAATCAATCTGGACCCTTAGCTTAGGGCGTGAAGGATCTGGGCCATAAATGGGGATAGTATTGAATCCTGTGAATGATTAATGCTGATTGCTTTAAATCTTCATGATTGGTTGTGTCAAGTTTGGGTCTCTCTCCACTTGGCTTGATCATGAATGATATGACCTGATCTCGTTAATTATGAGGATAATGTTAAATATGGTCATTGGGATCTGGTAAATCTCCGATTGATCTGCGTCCCATAATCATCCTTGCTACCAGCTGTCAAGTCGTGGGGGCCATTGAATCGCTGCCACGTGTCTTAATGGTGGACCCTGTCAGAATCGCATGATATCCATGAACCGCAGGAGACAGCGTCTCAGTGAGCCGCATAGATATAGTATTTGCGAGCCGCATGAATGGTTTCTCGGTGAGCCGCATAAGTATAGTACTCGCGAGCCGCATGGGATGGCTTCTTGGTGAGCCGCAGGAAGACGATTCTTGCCAGCCGCATGAAGCTGTTCTTCACTGGAGCCGCATGGGGGTAGCCACGTGTCAATCTCGGATCGTGTCAGAGATTTTCTCCTATTTCCAAAGAGTCTGTCATTATGACAGGGCCATTATGACACTTCATGTCAGAGCCGTCAGCTGTCAAATCATGGCAGAGCATTAAATATGGCCATTGCTCGATGGCCAGCTGTGTGAAGGGGTCCCATGGGGACATGTGGCGTTGATCGAGCCGCATATCTCTGTTGGTCGAATGTGAGCCGCATGTACTTCTGAACCGCATGCGGCTGGGGGACTCTTTGAACCGCATAGGACTGTCCCTATATAAGCCGCATGGACTCTCCTGTCCCGAGCCGTATGAGACTAAGAGTCTCTCTGAACCGCATGGGACTGCTCCTGTATGAGCCGCATGGGGTTCTCCTGTTCTGAGCTGCATAGATCATCATTCTGATATTTTCCATGCTTCTACAGTCTACTATTTCGATGATGGGATATTGGGCCGTATTATGGTTGGGACACTTTACCTTACTTTGTGACTTTATGACATATTTTATATTCGGTTTATATAGCATATTCTTAATATATCTTGTTACGTCCCTCTGAGGACCTGGTTATCTCTCCAGGTGTGTGCTCATGTCTTTCGCAGGTGTTCTAGCCATGGCCGTGATCATCTCTATTTTTTCGAGGATGATTGCACTTTGATCGTCTTCACTTCTCTCGCTAAACTCTTTCTTTTGTTATGTATTCTCTCTCTCTTTTAAAATGGATGGTAGTAAATTTGTCTCCGCCCAACATCTTGTATAAAGACATTTCATAGTTGATTATATGGTATCTTTTATTCCTTTATTTTGTTGATGAGATTTAGTTATCATGGTTTTACTGCATTTTACAGTTTATGCATTCATACGGGAGTTCCATATATTGGAGTATACTTCGTATGTATACAACTGGCATGTCTACGTACATAGTCCTAAGTATTTTGGGACTGGGACGTTACACAAGATGTTGTTCAGGTTCGAACTCCTTATGCCAAATGCTCAAGTGCATCTCAAAACTCAGTAGCAGTTCTTCTACAAGGACACAACTTCTTTGAACGAAGGGATCCACAACCAACAGTCGACTTGTGTAAGGCCAACGGCTATTCAAAGCTAAGTCGGGATCGAGCATGACGGTGGAAATGTTAAGGGACAGAAGACACAACCCTTCAGAAAAGTTTTCCTTTATATAGGGTAAGTGTGGCCAACCCACATGCCACGTGGCCGTCGGTCAACGACTCCTAAATTAATGGGATGAACCTAAGACTCAGCACAATGAATCTTATTTAATAGGTTTATTCGACTGAATCCTAGGTCACAGACATCTTGAATTCCCCAAATGGCGGCGGTAATTAAAGAAGAGGATGACCAACTCGTCCATCAAAAGATCAGCCATTAATTGTTCTATGACTTCGACAAAAACTAGCTCCTTCGACTCAGAAGTGCAGCCAGTTCATTCTCTCCACTGCGCCCTCACTTCAACTCAGAAGCGCAGCACCCTCCATCCCATCCAAAAGCGTAGCCAGTTCATTCCATCCACTGCGTCCTCACTTCAACTCAGAAGCGCATCACCCTCCATCCCATCCAAAAGCAGAGCCCATCCAAAGGCTCCTTCATCTGACACTTTGTCGTCTAAAGCACAAGTCTTATTCATCTGACACTTTGTTGTCCAAAGCATAAGTCTACTAGTCTCCCTCAAGCATAGTGACTCCGTTGCCCAAAAGCACAAGTCCACTAGTCGCCTTAAAAGCGCAGTGACTCCGTTTCCTGATGCACTTGTCCACTCGTCATCCTAAAAGCGTAGTGACTCTGTTGCCTGAAGCACTTGTCCACTCGTCGCTTTAAAAGTGCAGTGACTCCGTTGCCTGAAGCATAGTCTACTTATCGCCCAGAAGCGCAGTGACCTCAAAGCCTCGCCAGAAGTGCAGCTCGTATTGAAGCGCAGTCTTACGGGTGACGTAGTTTCACGTGGTCAGACGGGTGTTTATGCCCTTTTTATATTAGTTTGTTTAAAAGCTAATGCTCTTAAAGTAGGACTCTGTTGATAAGAGCAATACAGAGTTTGATTCTGTTGATAAGAGCAATATCCTATCGGTTTGTTTAAACCACAAATAAGGACGAAATTTGTTCTTATAGACGAGGGCCATATCCAATCGGTTTGTTTAAACAAATGGCCCCCTAAGATAAGACAAAATCCAACTTCAGGGATAGAAACAGATTCTGCTTAGGTTCATCCGATCAACAATAAACATACGCCACGTGTCGTTTATTAAGTTATCTTGATAATTCCCTCAAGATCTTGATAAAGGTGAATCCCAGCATCCGCCACATGTCAGCTCAGCAGTAGCCTTCACCGTGCAACTTTGAGATTCTCTCATATCTCTACGTACAACATTTCTGCACAATCCTTATGCACATCGTATATGTGCTTTCCTATAAATAGAAGGAGTTTTCCTTCGATAAAGAGGCTTCAAAATCTTCACAACTTTGGGATCCTCTTGATTGGCAACCCCAGAGTTCCAATCACAAGCACCAGAAAGCCGGAGCAAGTTCAACTCGTCGTCAGATCGTCAATGGAGTAGAGGAGCCGCTGCAGTGCTCGATCTCCACCGTCACACTTCTCCAAAAAACTTTGTACTTAGATCTCCTATTTAGGAATCGATTATACTCTTTTACACGTTTAATATACAAAAAGTTCGCATGGCAAACAAGATGACGACTCTCATGGGGACTTCCTTCTCCTCAAATAAGAAGGTAGTGACGCAAACTGACGACAACTTGCTGGGATCTTCTCAGAAGACATTAGTCATATGTTTCGACCAACAAGCTTTCGAAAATCTCCTTTATGAGGAGAAGTCAAGTCCTTCAAAGCGGTTCATAAAACAGAAGAAGACTCGACGCACTGGGTGCCGAAGGCGGCTGCAACGAGCAGGACGACGGAGGGGACTGCGCTCCAGAACCCCCTGAACGACGAATCCCCAAAGAAGATTTTGGTTGCTGCTGATATGCCACCTCGCTCAGTTACCACTTCGGGAAAACATAGCAAGGAGTATGGCTCCCCTACAGTGGGGCTGACAAAGGCACAACGCTGGAGGAAGCATGCAATGGTCCACCCACGAACGGAGGAGGCTGCGCAGGCGAGAACTTCTGTCTTTGACAGAATTGCCTACCCTTCGGGTAAGGCTATGTTGGATTCTGAATGTTAAAAACCTTCGAGGGGTAACGTAAAGAAATCCAAGAAGGCACGTGCCTTACACGACCAAAGTGCTATACTAACTACTATGTTGGACTTTGAATACTATGTACCTTCTAGGGATAGTAAGAAGAAATCCAAGGCAGCACGCATTTCGTGCGATAAAAGTGCTATGCCGATGGCAGACCAAAGGCCTGCCTTGACAGTCACGCGTGCAGCCAATAGGAAGCTATACAAAACTGGTCCGAGTGCTTCGATGCCTCGACCGGTGAAACCTCGCTGTTACTTGAATGCTCATGCGTACAATTCAAGCCAAGGGTACCTACTATCGAGATAGACTGATGCGAATAGTATTTCTATAAAGATGGAAGGAGTCTACCTCATCAACAACTCTCTAATCATGACCTAAGCGTGTCTCATATGGAGGAACTAAGAAGAGAGAAGCTATCTCCATATCCTCACTCCTTCGTGCAGCTACCTGCACGCACAAAAGGAATATAGGAGTGGAGACCTCAACAACTCCCCATAAGCCTAAAGCGAGGGAGGGGTCTGCGGCGCAAGGCATGTCTAAACCAAGGCACAACTGTACCCAGATCACCATCAACTGCTGCTATTGCCAAACAGCTACGCTACCACCAAAGAGGCGGTCTGTCTTCCAAAGACTGCAACTGATGACATCTGGTAAAGAAGAAAATGAACTCCTCATTGCTTCATGCAACGCGGCACGAGGTTCTCCATCTCTTAAGAAGCTTCCCAAGAACCCTCCCATTTTGGCTAATAGGCTCAAAAATTGGCCTGGGGGTAGCAAGACGACAGTACCATTACGGGTGTATATCAAGGTACGCATGCACGCGTGCCAAATCTGGATCCTTGGCGCAAGGAGATGACGTTGCGGATGTAATATTAGCTGGGGTAGCCAACCTTCCACCATTCATGACAATCTTGCGTTCCAATCTAATGAGGGACTATATGACACGAATAACTCCGCAGGTGCATGTAGCTAAAAAGCTGGGGGTAGCAATTACAACAAATCAGAGGATGATTACAATCTATCGGTTTATCCTCAAGACGATGGGACTCAGGCATCTTAGCCAGAGAGCGAAAGATCCACCATCCCTTCTACCCATCCGCACATGATGTTCGTGTTTATGGTCGAAGGCGCCAATATGGACAACATCGAAGGATCCAGTCAACAGAAATGTATAAAAGCCCTTGAGACAAGCCTGAATACGTTAAACGATACTATAAAGTCCTTGGCTTCCATCATTTTGGAGATCAAAGAGAAATTGACACCTGTTGTCTCTGCTCATGCAAACCAAGACCAGGGACTAACGACGGGTACAATGTGCCTCACATCCTTAGCCAAGCAGCGACCCCATCAACAACAGGACCTACAATATCGAGTAAAGTACAGCAGCCCTCAAAGAGTTGTACGCTCGCTACAATGCCAGAGAAAAACGAGAATTACTCCAAAAGTTGGGGATTCGGCAACTATATTCTACCGAATGGGATAATGTGATCTATCCTCCCAAATACAATCTGCGGACGCTCACGCCATTCGATGCGAAGGAGTCTTCCCGTCGATACTTAAGGTACTTTACCTTAGTAATAGGGCATCTACCAAAAGACGACACTCTCTTTACCAACATATTCGTAGGAGCGCTGTAGGGGGTGGCCTACGAATGGTTTTGTAGCCTCCTGGAAAACTGTATCTCGTCGTTTGAAGACTTGAAGTGCTAATTCCTCAATCGATTCTACAAAGGAGGAATGGACATGACAATGTCGGCTCCCATGGACATTGTCCAGAAAGAGGAGGAACCTGTACGTGCATACATTGAGTGCTTCTACCAGGCCACTCTGAGATTACCTCTTAGTATACCAGAGCCCATGCTTATGGACTCCTGCCATAAAAACATGCTTTTCGCAATCAAATTATGGTACAATACTCCTTGTCTAGAGTGGACGCCCTTCATTACAGAGGCAGATGTGGCAAAAAGGAAAGCTCGAGACACGCAGCTATTAGGAATAAGTTTCCCAAGTGTTCGATAAAAATGAACCCTAAGCCGGCTGAAGTACTAAGGCCGAAATAGACCTACCCTTCAACGATGAGGAAATACTAGAACTCTTCGATATGCTGACGAAGGGTGGCAAGCTTTAGCTTCCGCCTCCTAAGCGTCCCGATGAAGTGGGAAAGGTGGACAATCTAAAATAATGCTACTACCACCAGTATGTTCACCATTCGACACGTAACTATTACCTTTTGAAAAGACAGATCCAGTGCCTCATCGATGCAAAGCTTATTTTGTTCGACTACGAGGAAAAGACTATCACTGCCAACATGGTCATTCTCTAGTTTGAAAGTTTTTCGAGAACAGAGGCTCAATATGGTGTAGTCCCCATCCCGAGAGCAACGATGGAAGTAGTCAATCTTCCACCGGCCTGTGACAACTCTCAAGGCCTCATCCTATTTACAATGCCGCGAGGCAAAGTGATGTAGATCCATCCTAATCTCGTCCAAACATGATGGTGCCTCCAGCGCACTCTGTCAAGGAGAAGAAAGTTAAGACATGTCGTATGGTTTCTACATCGGCTGATGACACTCTGGTTACCACTCGCTCGGCTCACCATCGAGAAGAAAATCAGGCTCCGAAAGAGGAAACATCTCCCCCTGTTATGACTACCGCTCCAGATACATCAGAAGCTGGCCCGTCTCAAGCCCCTGCTACCGACAGACAAAGGCAAAAGGAGGTTAGCTTTGACAAACCTCTAAGAACAGACTCGGCAGTAGGAACGATCAAACCCTACAACTTCGATATATTGGTGTAGCTTGCCAATACTCCGGCTCGACTGTCACTCTTCAAGCTCCTCCGTCTCTCCAATGAGATTCGAGACACCCTCAGCAAAGCTTTACAGAACGCTGACGCCTTTCTTACCCAGGTGAAACCGCCCAAGGAAGACCCTGCTGCATGCCCATATTGTCACAATATGGTCGAGGTGATTCCTAACATCACCTTTACCAAGCAGGATATGTTGCTAAAAAAAACTGGCACAATAGGCCCTTGTATTATACATGGTATGTTGGTGCCATTAAGGTCGATCGCATCCACATCGACCATAGATCTTCTCTTAGCATTATCCTTCAGAGTTTACTCCAAGCTTTGGGGATTCCAATGCCTCGACTGACTACATCAAACACTACAATCAGCGGCTTCAACGATGGAATGAGTGAGCCTCTGGGCAAGATTCGCCTGAAATGCTATATAGGTGATCTCCAGACTGACGTAACTTGCTACGTCATTGACACTGATATAAACTACAACATGCTATTGTGACGACCCTGGATTTATGAGTACATGATCGTGCCCTCCACTGTCCATCAATGTATGAAGAATGTGGCTAGTGACGGGACCGTCAAAACTGAGTTCGCTGACATCGACCCATTCCGAGGACTCGAAGCATACTATACAGATGCTGAGCTATACAAGTCAGTCCCATAGGACGATGATGCTAATGATGTCGACGATGAGGCAGATACTCTATTGGAAAGCGTAGCTATCGTAGAAGAGTTATTGGGGGTTCAATTGAAGGGAAAACTTCATAAAATATCAGCACCTCTCTTCATCAAGCTTCGAAGCAAGGCTCCAGCTCGGTCACCCTCGATAATGTCAGCTGTTAGCCAGAAGCCTATGCAAATAAGGCTTCCTCGGAAGGCCCCATGGCCAACTCTGAAGTCACAAGAACCTCTGACTACACCTCCCTTGGTAGTCAAGTTGAAGGGGAAACCTCCTCCATCTTCTCCCGCAACAACCCTAGTGCTCATAGATGAAGACTTGGGAGACTATGTAAGTGCCAATACTGAGGTGCACTCTTTAGATGATGTAATCCCTGGAGATAAAATTTTATATTTTATTAATAGGAAGTTGTCTTTGAATTACCCTTGTGCGCATTGGAACACTATAGGTATTTTTTAGACAACACTCTATATACGTTACAAACACAAGTGACAACCACTAGTTTCGTAAGCTGAGTTGCCCCCTCTCAAGGTGCCTACTTCTTGGTTCCAGCAAGAAAGAAGGAGGAGGAACCCATCATCTTCGGTCGATTGGAGCATCCTCAGCAGCTGGCTCTGGCAGAACCAGAACCCGATAAAGGCAAGATACAACTCTACCGTTATACTACTCAAGCCAAACATCTTATCTAGAAGATGGGATATGATTTGAACAACAACAGAGGGATGAACAATGGCAAAGGCCGACACCTTTCCTTACGACTTCGTGCTCCAAAGGGAAAGTCCTAAAATAACTACCAACGCACTCAACGGGGGTTGGGTTATGTTACACCCACAACAACTTCAGAGAGTTCAGAGCCGGAGGTCTTGATGCATTCACACTCTTCCGACTCCTCAATCTGGGACTCCGATACCAGTATCGGCCAAGCCTTCAAGAAGACATTATCCGTCAATATGGTCTCTGCAGATCCCCAATCGAGAAGGCAGACCAAATACTTGAATTCTTTAAAGATGAACCCTGGGCTCAACGCCTAGGATCCCAATAGGAATGGTGCTTCGAATAGGGTGAACCTTCCACTAAAGATGAATTCATCCAAGTCGATCTAGGAGATGAGGCTTCCCCAAAACTCATCTTCATCAGCAAAAGCTTGACAAAAGAAGACAAGGAATCTCTAATACAACTTATCCGAGAATACATCGATGTCTTTACTTGGAGCCATGAGGACATGCCGAGTCTAGACTCGGAAGTTGCCTTGCACCGTCTGAACATCTTACCTGACGCTAAGTCGGTTAAACAGCAACATCGTCATTTCCGCCCCAACGTCATGGATGCTATTGAGAAAGAAGTCGACAAACTCATAGAGAGTGGATTCATTCGCAAAGAGCAACACCAGGATTGGGTGGCCAACAATGTCCCAGTCACTAAGAAGAACGAGAAAGTTCAGGTCTGCATAGACTTCAGGGATCTCAACTCGGCCTGTCCAAAAGACGAGTTTCCCCTTCAGATCACCGTTGTGATGATCGACAACACGTGTGGCTTCGAGCGCATATCCTTCAGAGATGGTTTCTTAGGCTACAACCGGATCAAAATGTTTCCTGAAGACGAGAAGCATACTTCATTCCGGACTCCAAAAGGGGTATATTGTTACACAGTGATGCCCTTCGGGTGGAAGAATACGGAATCAACATACCAGCGGGCTATGAGCACCATATTTTGCAAACACCTCCGAAAGACGGTAGAATGTTATGTTGATGATATTGCCGTCATGAGCAAAAAGAAATCCAGTCATTTGGATGACCTAAGGACGATATTTGACTTAATACGGACACATCGACTAAAGATGAACCCAACAAGGTCTTTCCTGGGAGTCTCTAGTGGCAAGTTCCTGGGCTTTATTGTCACAGCCAAGGGTATTCATATTGACCATGAGAAGACTAAGGCGAGCTTTGACATGGCTCCCCCAAAGAATCTTCGTGAGCTCCGAGGCCTACAAGGACGCCTGGCATAGATCAGAAGATTCATAACAAATCTCTTTAGTCGATGTCAACCCTTCACCAAACTGATGAAGAAAGGGGTTTCTTATGTATGGACCGAAGAATGCTAGCACATGTTCGACAATATCAAGAAGTACCTCACTAGTCCTCTAGTACTAGTAGCACCGATTATGGGGAGGCCCTTCCTGCTATACGTCCAAGCTATAGACCATTCTCTCGGTGCTTTGCTAGCCCAAAAAAGTAATGAAGGCCACGAACAGGCAATCTGCTATCTTAGCAGGACCATGATTGGGGCCGAGCAACGGTATAATCCTTTGGAGAAGGAGTATCTTGCTCTGCTCTTCGCCATCCAGAAGATACGATATTATGTGGCAGGATAGACAATCCATGTCATCTCTCGAGTCAACCCCCTCAGGGTCCTCATAACCAAGCCTGGGGCTTTAAACTCGCAACTGGTCACATGGGCAATACTTTGACTCCTTATGATATGGTATTTTCTCCACAAAAGGTAGTCAAAGGCCAAGCATTGGCCGACTTCTTGGTGGCACATCCTGTGCCAGAGACATCGAAGCTCTATGACGACATTTTCAATGAAGTCTTAGAGTCTAATGCTATCTCAGATAACTCGATTTGGTGCAGGACCCAAAGGCGTGATTATCGTAGGGGTCAGAGTCGTTTTTATCACTCCCGATGGCCTGATTATCCACCGTGCATATTCTCTCATAGAGTCGTGTACCAATAACGTTGCTGAGTATAATACTTTCATCATTGGACTCCAGCTCGCTAAATAGTTTGGGGTTGACTATATCGAGGCCTATGGCAACTCGAAACTGATCATTAACCAGGTTCGAGGACAATAAAAGGTCAGTCATGAAGATCTGACTCCTTACCACCAAGTAGCAATCGATATCATTTCCACCTTCATAGGGTTCTTTATAGAATATGTACCATGACTGCAAAACTTGGAGGCCGATGCACTCGCTGGCCTCGCAGCTTCTCTGGCAGCTCTGGTTGGAACCCAATATACCGTCATGGTAATGGGGCAAGATCTAGTTTCTCCAAAGAACAATATACATACGTGTCTGAGTTATTCAGTACAAACAGACACTAATGTTGACGTTCGGGACTGGCAATTTGTAAACCCCCTAATTTTTATAGTTTTTATATATTTATTTTAAATAATATTTTGGGTAATTCTTATTTAAGTGTTAGTTAGTAATTAATTATATACTAAATATGCTTGCATATTAGCATTGGAAAATACTTATAAGCATATTATGAGTTTAAGGTTTTTATGAATTTTTCATATAATTTTTACGTGCCTATTTGATATGTATATATATATATATATATATATATATATATATATATATATATATACATATATATATATATATATACATATATATATATATATATACATATATATATATATATATACATATATATATATATATATATATACTAAGTTACTTTGTAAAAAAACAAACACCTTTCCCGCAGTACTGTTCCCATGAACAGTACTGCTGTTCGCTCGACCCTTCACCTGGCGCGTATAGCGACCCCGGCACCCCCAAGATTTGA
This sequence comes from Iris pallida, assembly GCA_029216955.1. NCBI lineage: Eukaryota > Viridiplantae > Streptophyta > Magnoliopsida > Asparagales > Iridaceae > Iris > Iris pallida. The sequence goes on from JANAVB010033220.1 coordinate 5,763,286, forward strand.
TCAAATCTGCATCAAATATGTTTAAAAAATTTGTGTAAGAATCCTTGTAGGATTCTGCTATCCTAACAATCAAAAATTGAACTTGTGACCCAAATCCCACGGCTACAAGGATTCATAACCAAATCGAAATTTGAATTCATTTGTTTATTATATCCTAAGAACGCCGAGGGTTATTCCTCAAATTCTCCGTCTATACTCCACGCCAACCCAAATCATCGATGCCATCACCTCCCCCACACCCCTGCGTTCGTCCTTAACCGCCTGACCATGCCATACCACCGTAGGATCGTCGCCAGCAACCTCGACAGGACCGAGAACTGAGCAACTGCTTTGATCAATCAAGCCCAGGTACTCAAGTTTCGACAAACATATCTTTTACTCCGCTTAATCATTTTTGATTCTTCAAAGTCCTATGTAAAGCCTATATTATCACCTTCGAACCCCTTCAAAGGGATTTTATTATGACCCCGTAGTTTGAACGAAAACTCGACTCAAAGTTGGCAATTTTCGTTCAAAAATAGAGTGATTAAGTCAGCCCCAACCCGCAAGTTGGAAGGCAAATATCGGTCGAGCTACTGATAGTTTCACAGATATAATTTATGTCTGTCATGAACAACCAATACATGAGTAAAACCTAATTCGCAGATTATAGTTTTATCGTTTGTACAGAAAGTTATTCGATTGTGAAAATCAAGAAAAACTATGTTTAAAACTATAAAAAATTAGAAACTTTCTGATACGGAGTGCGCCCCGACAAATCGGGCGACATGGTCGCAAACTATATGTATCAAAAGACACGTATGAATGTTGCCAAAGTGTGGGAACTGACGGAACTCGATTTTATTGCGCGTGTGCGACGAAATTAGTGTATATCTGTCGAGATATTCCTATATCGACCTTTTGCAAACTTGGCCATAACTTCATGTACGTCCGTCGTATTGAGACGAAACTTGCGCCAACAGGAGCGTATCAAAATTCTGGTCCTGTGTGCCTTGTTTGGTCCAATTATGAGAATGTTGACCGAAACGCCTATTTGGCGGACCCGCGACCCGATCTAACGGACAAAATTGTATACGGCCCGTCGGAAACCAACTTTGAACATACGGTTGGGTTCGTCTCCTCAAACAGGATCCGTAGACATGTAGTTTGATGACTTTAGAGACCATAGATATTGGCACGTGTTTTGGTGCAAAATGGGTCCGACGACGGACATTATTTTGACCCAAAATTATAATTTTGCCCCTGTTCCAGAATTTGACTTTTGGACAGACGTTTTCTAGATATATCTTTTATACCGAAAATGTTCTTGATATTTGTTTCAGCATCCGGAACCATTCGTGAATTTTGAGATTTATTGCTGACGTGATTGATTGTTTGGAGTTGCCATTTTCGCACCACCAGGCAAGATACCTTGCCACCTTACTCTATGATTTACTTATTCTTATTTTTAGTTATTTATATTCAGCATTACTTATCTGCTGTTATTATTATATCACTGTACGTCCAAGTCACACTTGGGTGCAAGCGACTATATCGGTCGTTTTACTTGCTTTTGTTTTATTCTCTTGCATTGACTTAGCCTAGTGATAACCCATTGATGATGAGGTATTAGTATGTATCATATGGCCTTGACACATTATCATCATGAGTTGTGAGTCACATGTAGGACACGTACCTACGTAGTCGGCTGGCCACCGATACGTCTGAGGCGTGCGACGGTAGGAGTAACTGCCAATAGAATTGCATATTAGTAGACTTGGCGGTTACTAGAGGTACATATTAGTCATGGAGATGACGATACTAGGCATTAGGTGGGGAGAACAATACCTGATATACGGGCTTCTTTTGCACTTCCTTGATTACCTGTGCGTTCTACCGGAGACACAGGCTCCAGGTGCCCTCTGACGTTTCCTAGAGCGTTATGGACGTACCCCCTTACATATGATGCCTTCTGACGATCTTCGAACTTTACGGATGTAGCCCCCAGGTTCCCTATACGAAAACTATACCGATCGTATCTACAGCAAGGGCTATGCGTCGAAGGATTGTATCTCAAACTGCATGTTCACAGTAGAACGGTTAGGGTCCCTATTGCATGCATCCCCTTTTACTCTCTATTATATATCACTATTTATATGGCATGGTATTTTCTTGCATCTCGTTACGTCCGTCTGAGGACCAGGTTATCTCTCCAGGGTTAGACGTTTTTCTGCAGGAGTACGAAACGACACTAGATCCTTCATACATTGATGACGAGGCATCTCCTGCTGATTTCTAGATTATTGATTCATTGACATTTAGTGGACATCTTTTATATCTCTTTTCCTTCTATTTTACGGAGGTTGGACACCGATTATTTGAGAATATTTTTCATAGCTGTTTGGAGTGGGTATATCCACCCTGCTATCTCTTTGATATTTTATTTATTTGGACTCTTATATCTTCTATGTTGACCTGTGATGAGATTAGATTATATTATTCTGGCCTGTGATTATTTTATATATACAGCTTATGTACATATATGAGGATTCCATATATTGGAGTATTCTTCGTATATATGCAGCTGGCATGTCTACTTGCTCGGTCCTAAGTATTTTGGGACTTGGGTGTTACATATTGTTGTGGTGGCCCATACAGGTCTAAAAATATTGTTGGGTTACATGACTGTGCCCAACAAGCCTGCATATAGGAATAAGGATAGTATCTCATCCAGAACAACTATCTCCTTTGACTTCCAAACTTTTTGAATTCTCTTTGATTATTTGAATTGCCTCATATCTAACCCGTCCGAACATCATCCTATTTTCTTCGTGCCAACAGTATGAATCTAAGAAGAGGACGTACCTCTACCTTGGCCCTTACATCTGGTGAAGTGGTTATACCGAAGGGACAAAATCCTCCGATGACTCCAGTGACAACATACCAGCCCGGACGGTCGTAGCCTACTATGACTCCGATAATGGTGCACCCAAAGATCGATGCACCCCCAGTCATCCAGGCTGGACAGACCACTACTGTGCCATCAGAAGGGAATATACCACTACCTCCACCACCACCATTCCCTTAGCAGTTTCTACCACCGTCATGCCCTCAGATGCCGCCACCACCGACTGATGGGAGCCCTACCATCCAGTTTATGTATACCATGATGCAGGCTCAGTGGCAGCAGACTGAGCTGATGAGACAGACTATGATGGCAGCATTGGCTAGACCTCCACCTCCATTCCCGACACTAGCACCAGCACCGGCTCTGCATCCTTATGAAGGCTCTATCAAGAACTTTACAGACATGAACCCCAAGCCCTTCAGAGGAACGGAGAAGCCACTAGAGGTGTCTCAATGGCTTATTAGTACGAAGAAGCTACTGATGGCGTCCTATTTGCCAGCTCGAGATTGGATGACAGAAGTAGACCTACTATTAGAAGATAATACCCACCACCAGTAGAAGGCGAAAGAGAGACGATTAGGCACTGGGATCACCTAGAAGCAGTTCTATGATCTATTCTATGAGAGATTCTTCCCCATCCATGTTTGAGATGGTATATACGACCAGGTACTTCATCTGAAACAAAGAAATATGACAATTGATGAGTAGACTCAGAGTTCAATCGCCTGAGTAGATTTGGTGTAGGATTTATCCTGGCAGAGTTAGAAAAGGCGAAGGAATTCCATCAGGGACTTGCACCAGAGCTCAAGTCTTATACGACTACACAGTCTCGAGTCTCCCATTCAGATGTCTTAGAAGAAGCTCGTGCTCAGAAGATTCTTCGCAAGGAGCAATAGTAGACATCGAGATGCCATACATCAGCAGTTACACCACCTCGAGCTACTCAGGAAGGACCTATCAGGAGGCCCACGAGACAGTTCCAGCAGAGGCCCTCGTCTTATCCGAAGCCTGTTTTCTACTACTGCGGAAAGCAAGGACACTTTCAGAATGACTGCAGGACTCGCCTTGGGTTGTGCTTGAGATGTAGATCCAACCAACACATTCTCAAGGACTGTCCAGAGCAACGGGCAGTAGTACATGCATGGCAGAACCCGAGGCCTATAGCCCCAGCACTTCCAGCACCACGACCTGCAGCAGGAGCACCTCGTCCACCATTGCCTCCTCAAGGCGTACAGTACAACAAGGCCAGAGCTCAGGACCCGGGACAGAATTATGGGCAGGCATTCTCACTTGCCGTTGAGAATATAGAGACAGAGGTAGAGCTCATAGTAGGTATGGTTTTAGTTGCTTCATTTCCTGCCATTACTTTGTTTGACACTGGAGCTACTCATTCATTCATAGCCACTAGTTTTGCCACTAGACATAGCATTCCTATCACATCCTTATCTAAGAACATTAGAATCCTCACTGGAGGAGGAGTTGTACCTATTAGTGGTGTTTGTAGACTTTGTCCTATAGTGATATGTGGTAGAGAGATGAGAGCACGACTCCTTGTATTTTCTATGCCTACGTTCGATGTGGTTCTCGGAATGGACATGTTGAGCCAGCATTTTGCTCTTATAGACTACCATAGGGGCAGTATCGTCTTTAGACCATCAAATGCGATAGAGTTTGAATTCACCAAGGAAGAAGGAGAGAGTATTGATGCACCCATATTAGGGACTCATATGATGATGCAGGATACCCCTCAGCACCCTGTCATCTTTGAGTCGAAGATGTATTCCCCGAGGATTTGTCGGGACTGCCGCCTGACCGAGACATCGAGTTTTCTATTGAGCTTATTCCGGGAGCCGAGCATATTTTATCTCGAGTTTATCGACTAGCATCGAAGGAGTTGGTAGAGATAAAGATGCAGATAGACGACTTATTAGAGAAATGATTTATTCGTGCTAGTGCGTCACCATGGGGAGCACCCGTTCTTTTTGTGCCAAAGAAAGATGGGACAGTACGCATGTGTATCGACTATAGAGCTTTGAATTCAATGACGGTGAAGAATAAGTACCCCTTGCCGTGTATAGACGATCTGTTCGATCAACTGAGTGGAGCAAAAGTATTCTCCAAGATTGATTTACGATCGGGCTATCATCAACTGAAGGTTCGAAAAGAAGATATTCCGAATACAGTATTTCGATCGAGGTATGGATACTATGAGATCTTGGTCATGCCTTTCAGTTTGACCAATGCTTCAGCGGTCTTCATGAACTTAACGAACAAGATCTTTCACCAGTACTTGGACAAATTTGTAGTCGTCTTCATAGATGATATCTTGATTTACTCCAAGAGTCAAGAAGAGCATGAGCAGCATCTACGGATTGTCTTGGGGACCTTGAGGAATGAGCGACTTTTCACGAAGCTTAGCAAGTACAATTTCTTTCTCAAGAAGGCATCATTTCTTGGGCATGTTATTACTGGCGACGGCATATCGGTAGATCCTGAGAAGATCACAGAAGTCAAGGTAAGGCCTGCTCCCACATCAGCTTCCGAGGTAAAAAGTTTTCTTGGACTTGCGGGTTACTACAGAAGGTTCGTAGAAGATTTCTCTCGAATAGCGGGGCCCATGACTCGATAAACTTGCAAGGAACAAGCGTTTGTATGGACAGACGAGTGTCAAGACACTTTTGATGAGTTGAAGAAGCGCCTGACCACTGCACCTATCTTGATACTACCATCGGGCCAGGAAGGATTTATGATATACAATGATGCATCAGGGAAGGGATTATGATGCGTATTGATGCAGCATGGTCATGTAGTAGCATATGCATCGAGACAATTGAGGGTACATGAGAAGAATTATCCAACCCACTGTAGAGGCTAAAATTAAGCTATGCTACTCACCCGAAAGTCATCTCATCAAGTTGCATCACATCAATAGATAGCGCCATATTAGGTTGCGCCATATCAGGTTGCACCTATATCAAGTTGCGCCATATCAGGTTGCGCCCATCTCAGGTTGCGCCAACCTCAGGTTGCGCGAATGACACGTGGCAGTTTCTTCGAAAGACTATAACAACATCATCATTACCTGATAACTAACAGCACCTATATCAAGGTAAATTTGTTCAAATTCTGTACAAACACGACGCTCGAGAAGATTTAGTCAGCTAGCAGTTTGTGCAATGTGTCAGGTTACGCGAGGATGAACCCAGGCGCAAGTTGCTAGGTTGCGCCCCTGCGCAACCTGATGAAGCTCGTACAACGTTATCAAACAATATCCAAAGCAGGGTGACATGGCGTGCAAGCCACTAACTTCGTAGAACATGTCCACTATATTGCTCATGACCATGCGCATCTCACTCAAATGATGCCACGTGTCCACAACAGTTAGTGCAACCACTCGTGCAAGTTGCTGCATTGCGCCCCCGTGCAAGTTGATGAAGCTCGCGCAAGGTAATCAAACAGTATCCAAAACAGGGTGACATGGCACGCAAGCAACTAACTTCGCAGAACGTGCCCATTACACTGCCCACGATCACGCGTATCTCAATCAAACGATGCCATGTATCTACACAATTTGGTGTAACCGCTCGCGCAAGTAAACAGGAGGCGGGCAACCTGAAATGTGCGCAACCCAGAATAACTGCTAAACAGTTATTTCAAGAACTCTATAAATAGAGTTTCAAATCAGTCTCAAAGCATCACAAGTGATCATAATCTCCTGCTAATGTGTTGTTGCATCCTTCAGAGGCTCGTTTATTCGATATCATATCGTCCAAGGGATAAAGCGATCATCTTCTGATTAGATTCCTTTAGTTGTACTTCCTCAGAATTCAATTGTACATTTTGTACTCTTTTTCAGTTTGTAGAAATTAAAACCTCTTTTATTTTTCACAAACAAAATGACAACTCTGCTGGAGACGACTTTCTTCTCTGACGAGTGAGTGACAACTCAATGTGATACCACATCGATCAGCAAGACGCAGAAGACCCTGGTCGTTCAAGTCGACCAGACGGCTTACGAGGCCATGATCAATGCTGGAGGTGCCAAGCACACTACTACTGATACTAAGATCACACCATGCTCTGTCTGGATTTCTAAGTCCTTGATGACACAACCTGCTGCCTCGGTACAATTTGTACCTATTACTACCCTGGCGCAACTTAAGGGAAATAGACTTTTGGCTAACCCCTCCAATTCTTCGATTCTGAAATTGAAGGAGACTTCGTCTTGACACACTATTGTACGAAACAAAAAAAGTGCCCTTTAGCCATTTTCTTCTGGCACAACCTGTGCCTGTTCCTTTTGTGGCTCAACCTGCGCACATTACCGCCCTGGAGCAACTTAAGGGAAACAGCCTTTTGGCTAACCCCTCTACTTCTTCGATTCTAAAATCGAAGGAGACTTTGTCTCGACACACTGCTGGACAAAATAAGAGAAAGCATCCTTTGGCATTTTCTTCCCTGGCACAACTTGTGTCTGTTCCTGCTCTAGCGCCACCTACGCATATTTTTGCACTGGCACAACCTGTGCTTGCTCCTGCTCTGGCACAACCTGCGCATATTTCTGTATTAGCACAACGTAAAGGAAAATACTGTTTAGTGGTTCCCTCTTCGTTATCAAGTCAGAAACTCACTGAGAAATTACTAAATCAAAGAAAACGCTCTTTGGCTTTTCCTCATTCTGTTCGAGTTGCTGACTGGGTGGAAAGTACTGCTGGTTGCACCTTTGCGTCTCTCAGTTCAAAAATGAATTCAGATAGAAATCTTACTCTCCTTAACAGATACAACCAAATCTCTGTCAGTAAGATGGGATCTATTCAGAATGAACTTTCCACGAAAAGGGTGTTATGCCCACTCTAAAGATGTCAGTGCATGATCTATCGACCCTATGTATCTCAAGATTCCAACAAGACAAACTGCTAGTATCTTAAATAGATGTACAAGTAGCATCCCTATTAGACTTGCGCACCTATATCAATAGGTGCCAATTAGGGTCAACCTCGGGAAAACGCAAGATGTGTCAAGCGCAACCTATACCAGTTTCTAACTTGTGCTAGAGGAACACCTCAAGAACATGAACCATGTTTCGAATATCGTCAAGGACTACATTCCTGTAACTTCTTCTCGTCCTGTTAGTGATCTCTGTGAACTCCTGATATAGAAGCAGAGGGTTACAAAGCCATCTCGTCCATTGGTGGCCCAACAACAAGAATATTATTGCAATTACCATCATGAAGTTGTCATCAAATGCTGTTGTCAGTCAGCCAAGCATTCTGTCTTTGACCGTTTGAAGTATGTTCAAACTCCTGAACCTATCATAATGGACGAAGATAAACTACTCTATGATTTTGTCAATATGGCATCTTGAAGCATTGGGGGTGGAAAATGCCCGAGAAGTAATGCATCATGCAATCCCAGTCGAATTCATGAATCTGACGAAGGAGTATACCAATATACTAGATCAAGAAGCCGAGACACAATCGGTCAAAGGAATCTTTCTTCCGACTAAGAAATAATCGATCAAAAGAATCTTTCTTCCGACCAAGAAACAATCGGTCAAAGGAACATTCCTGATTCCAATCAAGATTCTCTCAGTCAATAGGATACCCCTATCACTTATTCTAAGGGTAATTCCTTATATGACTTTGATGCTGATAGTGAAAGTTCCGAAAGGACTATCTTTTCCACTAGCTCGTCTTCAATAGCTAGAGAAGTGACTACTTATGTCGCCACTGAAGATCAAGATGCTTCCAGTTCTAACAATCAAGAGCAGAGAATTGCTGCTTTGGAGGCTTGTTTGAAGAACATAGATGAGATGATGACATGCATGCATGCTGTGATTATGGTACAACATACGGTTCCATCGGTTGTGAATCTGATTCTGATTTAAAAACCTATAACAACATCAGCTCCCATCAATATTGATCTGGGGGTACAGTCTTCTCATACCGCTTCCATTCCTACGTAGGCTATTCCAAGTCAATCTGGTGCCGGGGGTGGTACTTATCATGCAGTACCCGCTTCTAACATATAAATTCAATCTACTGCTCTATAATCAACGGGAGATACCAATGAGACCGTAAAACTTTTATGTACTCAATTTGAAGCTTTCAAAGAGAAAGACGGCTTGCAGAAGCTCAGGATTAAGTAGCCTTATGCCATATAATGGAAGGAAGTCCAATTTTCCCCCAAGTATAAACCCCTACTATTATGCTGTTTGATGGCAGCACATCGCCAAGTCAATACCTCAATCACTTTGAGGTAATGACTGATCAACTCCAGCCAAATGATGCTCTACTCACTAGAGTGTTTGTCGGATGTTTAGCAGGTGCAGCTTACGATTGTACCGTAGTTTGCCAGATGGTTGTATAACCTCTTTCTCTGGATTCAAACAAATATTCCTGGAACAATTTTATGAGGGAACAAATGACATGACTATGTCTTCTCTTATTAAAATTAAGTAGCGACACAATAAAACAACTGAAAGGTTTATTGAACTATTCTGCCGTGAGGCACTCAAAATGCCTCTTGGAACTCCAGATGCTCTGACCATAGACACTTGCAAATCAAACCTGTTGCCTATAATCAGCATGTGGAACGGATCGACACAGTTCTAGGGTTGGCCTTCATTCATAGTGAATGCTAAAACGACAGAAGAAAGTGCTGACAAGTTCAAACAATTGGTATTCAGATGCCTAATCATGACAAAGATGAACATGTTACAACTAATAATAGTGGCCGTCAAAACAACCGCAAGAGTAAAGAGACTTTGGCTATCAATATCAAAGCCAAAAAAACTCTAGCCGTGAACATAGATCAATCAACACCTACTCCAACGGCACCACCACAGAAGACACCATGTCCGAAAGAAGAATATTCTTTTGATGAAAGTAATGTCATGAGTATCTTTGACTGTCTGATCAAGAGCAATAAACTTCAACTACCATAGGCAAAATGGCCAGATAAAGTAGGTAAAACTAACCACCCCAAATATTGTATTTACCACAGATTTATCGGACATCCGACTCGAGCATGCTGTGTGCTTAAAGGCAAGATCCAGGAGATGGTTAATTCTGGCACAATTACTCTCCAACAAGACGAAAAGACTGTAACTGCTAATGTCGTCTCTCTACATTTTGGCAATTTTCCTGCTCAAATTGTTTAGGACGGCGTCATTCCCATCCAGAGAACCACTTTGGAGATTGTTAATCTCCCACCTGCCCGAACTGATGGTCCTGTTCCTCTGTCTGCTGATAAGGGGGAGATTATGTGGATCCATCCTGATTTGGTGGCTGACTTTGAAGCACCTTCTTCATCCATAAAGTCCAAGAAAGCAACCAAATATAAGTCATGTCACATGACTTCGTTGGGTGAACATTGTCCTCCACCTTTAAACTACCACTTTCACTTCTACTGCAGATCCTTCTTCTTTCTCCACTTCTGAGGCAATAATGTTAAAGCCAAAAGCCAAATATCAACCAGTTTTTTATCTATATAGTCCATAGTCACGTGAACAAATGACAAAGAAAGGTGATGATCTACAAAAGGCTTCCGGCTTGAATCATGGAAAAGGTTCTCCAATACCTCTTTCTCTATGCCTTTCACATAACCAATCTCGTCTTGGTTTGGGTTACAAGACGAACTCTTCATCTTGTCAAAAGAAACCTTCCAGAAGCAAGACCCAGGCAAAAATTTGCAATATGGTAACCTTTGAACCTGTATCCGAGGAAGAGGCTTTAACTTGTACCAGGTCTGGAAAAAATTACCTAAGAGATTATTCAGAAGGCCAAGAGAACCATGCTTTAGCTCCAGAGACTCCTCCAGCATCATCTTCTTCTACTGTCAATATTCCAGCGGCTTCATCACCTCCAGTGGAACTAACCCCTCCCAAACCAACGACAGCTGACAAAGGAAAACAACTTGTCCGCTTTGACAAAGTATTGAAGAAGACTCCATTTTTAGGACTCTAAAAGCCATATAACTTTGATATACTGGCTAATATCTCGGCAAGGTTATCAATTTTTGAACTAATGCGTCTTTCAAAAGAAACTTAAGAGACATTGAGTGAAGCTTTGATGCAAGCTGATACTTGTCTAGCACTCCTCAAGAAGCCAGAGGAGGAACCTGTAACTTGCTTTCATTGTCATAGTGTGATGGAGCTGATACCAAACATCACCTTTACACAAGATGATAGGTTGCTGGAATATAATCATCATGACCAATCCCTCTACTTCACAGGATATGTCGATACTATGAAGGTTGATCGCATCTTGATCGACCCTAGGTCTGCGCTCAACATTATGCCAAAGACTTTACTAGATGCCTTAAAGATTCCTGTACATAATCTTTCAACAACCATCATAACAATCCTGGGATTTAATTCTGGAAGAAGTGAACCTTTTGGAAAGATCCGCCTGAAATTTCAAATAGGCAATCTTCGTACAAAGGTTACTTTCTATGTGATCGACAATCATGGCTCTTATAATGCCTTACTGGGAAGACCCTTTCTACATGAGCATAACATTGTACCATCCACTCTACACCAATGCTTCAAATATGTAGACGTTAATGGAGAGGTCCAAAAGGAAGTAGTTAACCTAAATCATTTCAAGGGCATTGAAGCATATTGTATTGATTCTCGGATGTACAGAAAAAATTCATGAAGGTTGTATTAGCGATGGATAGTGAGGAAGATCAAAATGATACTTCAAAAGATGTTCTCATAATCCCTGTCAAAGGATATACTACTCATCCCTATTTTTCTCAGGCATTGACTATCCATCTTTCCTCCCATAACAAACATCTTCCTGCTGTAGAAAGGGAACAAGGAAAGCTCACCTCTTCTGAGCCTCTTGTTATCGACCTTCGTCGTAACAAACCTTCTCCTTCTCCTCCTCTGGTTATCAACCTTCCTAAGCCTTCTGTTAAGGCAAAAAATCCTTCATCTCCTCCTCTGGTTATCAACCTTACTAAACCGTCTGTTAAGGCTAAGTGTCTTATTGTAAATGATGATGTACAAATTAATAAAGTAGCATCTCCCTTACAGTATATTGATGTTCTTTATTATACTCGATATTATTTAAAAATGCTAGATAACGTTGAACCACTTACCATAGGGGCAGTTCAACCTCTCCAAGACGAAGTATTGCTCGAACCAATGCAGGACTCCTTCTTCTTAGTTCCTTCCAGAAAGAAAGATGAACTTCCAATAATTTTTAGTAAAGGAACAGAACAGAAGATCATGCCCAATAATGAAGAGGAAAATCATGATAACGGAAGACTTCAACCTCGTCGTTATAGTCAACAATCAAAAGATATTATTCAAAAGATGGGCTATAATTTTAAAGCTGGTCTTAACGGTGGTAAGGGAATGCGAACTTCTATTCGTATCCCTACTCCAAAAGGAAAATCACAATAATATTACAGCAAAAAGAAGCGGAGATTGGGTTATACTTCACCAATTCCAACACTAGAAGCCTTCGAATCTGATGAAGAAGAACGATCTAACTCTTCTGATTCTGTCTCATGGGATTCAGACACTAGTGTTGGGCACGTCCATCGAGTGACTCTATCATCCAATATGATAATAGATGAGTTCTCGGAAGACGACGAAGACTTTGCCAAAGCCTCTGAATCTGATCCTTGGGCACAAAGGATGGATACTCAATGGGAGCTTCGCTTCGAGCAATGTTATCCACCTACCGAATATCAGTTGGTTCAAGTCGATGTTAAAGATGAAACTTCCCCAAAACCAATATTCGTCAACAAAAGACTCCCTGAAGTGGATAAACAAGAATTGATCCAACTCATTAGGGAATACATTGATGTCTTCGATTGGAGCTATGAAGACATGCCGGGATTAGATCCCCAGATTGCTATCCATAAACTTAATATTCTGCCGAATGCAAGGCTAGTCAAGCAACAACAACGTCAATTTTGACCCGACATGATGGACGCCATAGAAGCCGAAGTCAAGAAGCTCATTGCCTGTAGCTTCGTCAGAGAAGAACAACATCCGGACTGGGTGGCTAATGTTGTCCCAGTTTTGAAGAAAACATGGAAGGTCCGAGTCCGTATCGACTTCAGAGACCTTAATGACGCTTGTCCCAAAGACGAATTTTCTCTTCCAATCACCGATGTCATGATTGACAATACTTGCAGATTTGAACGTATATCTTTTATGGATGGATTTTTTTGGATATAATTAAATCAAGATGCATCCAGAAGATGAGAAACAAACATCTTTTCGCACTCCTATTGGAGTCTATTGCTATACAGTCATGCCGTTTCGTCTAAAAAATGCTGGTACAACTTATCAATGGGCCATGAGTACTATCTTTCATGATTATTTATGAAAGATGGTTGAATTCTATATAGACGATATTGTTGTCAAAAGTCGTCTAAAGGAAGATCACATTCAAGACTTGAGAACTATATTCGATCTAATGCGCCAACATCAACTTAAGATGAATCCTACCAAGTCATTCTTGGGAGTCTCTAGTGGCAAATTTTTTGGATTTGTTATTACCTCTAAAGTTATACACATTGACCCTGAGAAAATCAAAACCATTCAAGAGATGCGTCATCCACGTAACCTAAAAGAGCTACGAGGATTCCAGGAACGGCTTGCGTATATCAGGAGATTCATCTCAAATATCTCTGGATGCTGTAGACCGTTCACTCAACTCACGAAAAAGGTGTCTTTTATTTGGACTGAAGAATGTCAACAAGCATTTAAAGACATAAGCGGTACTTGATGAACCCTCCCGTTCTAGTGCCTCCAGTCTCAGGAATACCCATCCTTATGTATGTTCGAATGATGGACCATTCATTAGGTACTTTATTAGCTCAGAAGAATAAAGAAGGCCATGAACAGGCTATCTATTATCTTAGCCGTACAATGATTGGAGCTGAACATCGATATACTCAGTGGAAAAAGAATGTATAGCTTTGATGTTTGCTGTTCAAAATACGATACATTATAGCACTGGCCAAACTATTCATGTTATTTCTAGAGTTAATCCTCTCCAGGTCTTGACGAAGAAGCCCAGTGTAATCAATTTCGGGCTTGCAACAAGGGCCATATTGTTAGCATAATATCATATGGTTTATGTTTCTCAAAAGTCTGTTAAAGGTTAAGGTCTTGCTGACTTTCTGGCATCTCATCCAATTCCCGAAACGTCTAAATTCTACGACGCGATTCCAGACGAAACTTTAGAGTCCAGTATGTTTCAGAAGAAATTCTTACATGGCGTCTATTCTTTGATGGTGCATCCATAATCGGACCAAAAGGTGCTATTGTCGCTGGAGTTGGAATCGTCCTCGTTTCACCTGAAGGGTTAGCTATTCAAAGAGATTATTCTTTAGATGAGTTATGTTCCAATAATGTGGCTAAATACAATGCTATGCTCATTGGTCTCTAATTGGCTAAACAATTAGATATTGAGTATCTTAAAGTTTACGGAGAATACAAACTGATTGTCAATCAAGTTAGAGACACGTACGAAGTCCGACATCAAGATCTGGTTCCATATCATGATGCAACGATCAGGATGGCTACTTCATTCAAATGCTTCTTCATCGAGCATGTATGCCGAGCATGTAATACAGAGGTTGATGCACTCGCTAATCTTGTAGCAATGTTAGTAATTCCAATAAAAAAGTAACAAATGATCGTCATCACTAATAGAGAGTTATTTTGCGTCGAGAATAACTCAAATATTGAAATCAACAACTCAAACATGGAATTCAACAATTTGGTTGAAGTTTGTACTATCAATGAAGATTGGAGGACTCCTTTTATAGCCTTCGTAGTCTATGATATCTTACCCGAAGATCCTAAGGAGGCTACAACAATTCATTGGCGGTCACTCAGATTCTATTATAATCATGCTACAAAGACACTCTACCGACGAACATTTGACGGCTTACTCCTATGCTGTATCGCAGGAGAGGGAGCAAAACAAATACTTCGTAAAGCTCATGACGGTGTTTGTGGCGCACATCATCCTGATCCTAAACTATAGGATCTTATTCGCCATATGGGCTACTATTGGCCCTCGATGGTATCTGATGCAATCGAGTATCCAAGGAAGTGCTGAGCAAGTCAAATTCATGCTGACTTCATCCATCAACCATTAAAATTCTTCACCCGACGACAGCATCATGGCCCTTTGAAGCTTGGGACATGGATTTCATTGGTCCTATTAACCCTTCCTCGTCTCGAGGACATCGGTTTATATTAGCCATAAATGATTATTTTTCAAACTGGGCTGAAGCTATACCTCTAGCTGAAGTCAAGACTAGCAGTGTCATCAACTTCATCAAACAATAAGTGATCTATAGATTCGGCGTTCCTCGGTGAATCATTCATGATAATGGGCCATAATTCATCAGTCAGAAGTTCACTCGATTCTACAATAACAACAGGACCAATAATATTGCTTCTACAGCTTACAATCCTGCAGCTAACGGGTTGGCAGAAGCATTTAACAAGACCATCATCAAACTCCTCAAGAAGTTTGTTTCTACCAACAAACGGAACTGGAGTGAAAATCTTAGAGAATGTCTATGGGCTTACCGTACTACCGTATGTACTCCTACAGGCTGTACACCTTTCTTTTTGGTATATGGATGTGAGGCCGTCTTACTATTGGAAATCCAGACCTCTTCCTTAAGGATTACCATTGCCAATGAACTCACAACAGAAAATAATGATCGTCTTCGACTTCAGAAGCTTGAAGCGCTTGATGAGAAATGGCTCCTAGCTAGTTATACCAAGCTCGTCTATCAAAAACCTTCAACCGTAAAGTCAAAGTCCAAACATTTCAGAAAGAAGAACTAGTTCTAACCATCAGACGTCCTATGACTATGACGCACATGAGCAAAGGCAAATTCGAAGCGAAGTAGAAAGGACCCTACATTGTAAGCAAAGTTTTTTCAAACAGAGCTTATCAATTGTCTGGTATGGATGGTCGAGTCGCCATGATGCCTATCAATGGTAAATTTCTCAAGAAATATCATGTTTGAAGACAAAGAGATATCAACACAGAGAATCAGAATATAAATAAAATTCCTTTTATTTGTATAACTCAGATAGAAGGAAATAAATAAAATTAACGAGAACCAGAGCTCTCTTGATTAAAGACATATTTCATAAGAAGCTCGAAGACATTATTGTCCGATGACACCAGTAGTTCACAGGCACCCTTCCTAAAATCTTCTTCTTCGACAGTACTTCTATTCTCCACTAGTCTGGCAAGGATATCTTGTTGTGGCCCAGGAACAGCCGAGCTTTCTCCCATTTCTGGCTGGGTAGGCAGTGGAAGCTCGTCAGAAGAAGTGTCGGTAGCAGCTTCGATCTTTGGGATGGCCTTAGCCTCCTTGGGCGTATCTTCGGAAGACATTTGCGATGAAGGGATAGGTGTGGATAACATTCTTAAAATTCTGTACTATTTATAGACAGAAAGGCCAAACATTCTGTCTCGGAAACCGAAGCAACCTTTTCTCGAAAATGTATGTTCCTTCATTCATCTCTTTTCATCTCGTGTATCGGTCTCTGTTTATTGTCTGTCGTGGTAACCGAAACGACCTTTCTTTGAAAAGGCATGCTTATTCACTCATTAATATTTTTAGGCCTACATTTATTATCGTTTATTTATTTTCTCGTAAATAAAGCCACATATAATAAATACTCAAAATCCCCAGTTGAGTCCATCAAAATCATTAATTCTGTCTTTTGAAACCCAATTATTTTAAAAGGTATCTCATCTTTATGATAAATCCGTATTATCACAGATATCATCTTTATAGACATGATATCCTGTCTTTAAGTTCCAGCTGACTTGAAGATCATCAATAGAAAAATGAGTTCACGTCCACATTACTTCTGGATTCCATTTTCTATATCATCACATCAAATCAAGTCATAAATAAGAGAAAAATTATTCTTTATTCCTTCTTTAAAAATATAGATACATCTTAATAAAAATCTATTACATCTCTAATTTTCATTCTAAATATAAAATAGAGGTCTATTACATCTTTGGATCTTCTTGTTGGTGCCAGTTCCTTGTAGACTCGACCTGAAGCAGCGAGCAAGGCACCAGAATCAACTCTGGTCTTCTCTCTAAGAAAGATGAAAGGAAAACGACAGAGTACAACAGCTCAAAGAAAAGTTTCTATTAATACAACTGGTAGAGAAAAGACGACCCTTCGTGAGGAGTAGGAAGGAGATCACCCTTGTGATATAATTCCTAGTTCTGTGTCTCCACCATCCAACTCTCATGTATAAAGGCCCTTCCTACCATCTCGAGGAAGCCCTTTTAAACATGAAGAGTTCTGAGCTCTCTGATGTGTGTATCAAGGTGGTTCAGCTCCATAGCATCTGAGGTCACCGATACCAGTTCTGGGGAGTTTTGTCAGTCGGTCCCTGTAAGTATTAGAAAGAAGATGAGAATATAGTAAATGTTCTTTTCTTCTCGCAACTATTTATATGCAAT
Source organism: Iris pallida (assembly GCA_029216955.1). Taxonomy (NCBI): domain Eukaryota; kingdom Viridiplantae; phylum Streptophyta; class Magnoliopsida; order Asparagales; family Iridaceae; genus Iris; species Iris pallida. The sequence goes on from JANAVB010033220.1 coordinate 5,780,671, forward strand.
TGAAGCTGAAACATTATGCGCATCCATAGGCGTATATTTTGGAAAGAATAAAGCATGAGAAACACCACGTGTCGTTCAGAAGTTTGTATTGCCAGAACCGAGAAAAGTCTAAAAATGTGTGGGACATGTCAAGACAGTTACACAACAAAGCTCAAATGTGTCAGGATTTAATAAAGTCTAATTTTTCATTTCATAATGGAAAATAGGACAGATACTACAGATATAAGCGCTATGGCCATTATGTAAAAATAATGCTCTCGTATCACGTCACTTCTTCTTCCCGTTATCAGTCTGACGCAAGGCAATGCTCAATTTCTCCATGTTATGGATTCCCGAGCGATGCATCAAACGAAGGAATCCTTTCCTATGTTCTAATGCGCCACGCTCTTCGAAAGAAGACGATGGCCCACCTCTGGAATGAGCGAATACTGTTGGTGTCAGGCCAAAATAGTCGAGAAAGTTCTTCGCCCTCAGGGACGGGTTAGCTTCCAGCAAATACTCCACAGGCGCAGAGTGTAACTTCTCCTCAGAAGCTTTGCCGTTGTCATTGTCGTTTGCCCCCTTCTTAATGTTGGTGAATGAAGATGAAGGTTGAATTTCATGCTCATATATATACAGTAGAGATCGGCCCCCGCCAACACATCGTATTCCCCATAAATGGGCAGATAACGTTTAATGAGGAAGAAGGAAGAAAGATGTTTTGGAAAAGAGCATCCCATAAATAGGTTCATTGTTGGGAATGAACCGAGTACTTATTGATTGTGTGGTTAACAGTGCACAATTTGCTATGTTGTGCAATCCGCACGTTGTGGGACCCATCAAGTTGCGCAACCATACACAAAAATCAGGTTACGCTGTATCTTGCCATGCAACATGTCAAAGTTACGCCGAAAAGAAAGCACAAATTTTTGAAGCGCTGCAATACGGGTTGACAACAACCAAACCCTAAAAAGGTAGGTGCAAGTTATGTAGTGTGCCCAACTCTAAAAAAGCGGGCACACATTGTCAGAATCGTGCCAAACCCTAAATAGGGTGGCCGATGATCGGTAGGGTGGTCGACAATCGGGTCTATAATCGAATAATTACCCTCCATGGCCGGGTTGGCCGTCTCTCCGCATGACGAAGGCGGAGCGCGCGTAGAGGACTCGGCCACAGTCTTGTCCTTCTCGGCAGCAGAGCGCTTAGGTGCCATTGGTGCTAGTCAAAACTCTCAAAGATCGGAAAGAAGGAGAAGAATTAGGGTTTTGAGGAATCCTAAATGATGATGAAGAATAAAAAAAATCCAAAGGGTACGGCTATTTATAGCTTTGCAAGTGAGGCTGAACCGCGCAACTTACGCTGAAGAACCGGGCTCGAGTTGACTGGCGTAACTTAGACACAATCATTTCTAATTCAAAGTATTTATAAACTTTGAAGACTTTTCAAGTTTCAAAATTTTTGAAGGGGGTCTTGTAGAGGCTAAAATTAAGCTATGCTACTCACCCAGAAGTCATCTCATCAAGTTGTATCACATTAATAGATTGCACCATATTAGGTTGTGCTATATCAGGTTGCACCTATATCAAGTTGTGCCACATCAGGTTGTGCCCATCTCAGGTTGTGCCAACCTCAGGTTGTGCAAAAGACACGTGGCAGTTTCCTCGAAAGACTATAACAACATTATCATTACCTGACAACTGATAGCACATATATCAAGGAAAATTCGTTCAAATTATGCACAAACATGGCACTCGAGAAGATTTAGTCAGCTAGCAGTTTGTGAAACATGCCAGGTTGCACGAGGAAGAACCCAGGCGCAAGTTGCTACGTTGTACCCCCGCGCAGCCTGATCAACCTCGCACAAAGTGATCAAGCAAAATCTAGAGCAGGGTGACGTGGTGCACAAGCCACTAACTTCATAGAACGTGTCCACTATATTGCTCACGACCATGCATATCTCACTCAAATGATGCCACATGTCCACAGCAGTTAGTGCAACCACTCGCACAAGTTGCTGTAATCCGCCCCCACGCAACCTGATGAAGCTCGCAAAAGGTGATCAAACAGTATCTAGAACAAGGTGACGTGGTGCACAAGCCACTAACTTCGTCTAAATTGCCTACGACCACGCATATCTCAATCAAACGATATCACCCGTCCACACAGTTGGTGTAACTGCTCGCACAAGTGAACATGAGGCACACAACCTGAAATGTGCGCAACCCAGAATAACTACTAAACAGTTATTTCAAGAACTCTATAAATAGAGTTTCAAATCAGTCTTATAGCATCACAAGTGATCATATTCTTCTGCTAAAGTGTTGTTGTATCCTCCAGAGGCTCGTGTCTTCGATATCACATCGTCCAAGGGATAAAGTGATCATCTTCTGATCAGATTACTATAGTTGTACTTCTCCAGAATTCAATTATACTTTTTGTACTCTTTCTCAATTTATAAAAATCAAAATCTTTTTTGTTTTTCACAAACACCATGATCTAGAGCTCGTAATGGTTATCTTTGCTTTGAAGCTACGTAGACACTACTTGTACGAAGAGAAGGTAGATATCTACACTGATCACAAGAGCCTCAAGTACGTGTTCACACAAAAAGATTTGAATATGCGACAATGACGTTGGTTGTATTTAATAAAGGATTACGCGATCGAGCTACATTATTATCCGGGCAAGGCTAATGTTGTAGCAGACGCATTAAGCCGTAAGCCTATGGTTCACTTCTTGACCACACAGCGGGAGTTGATTGAAGACTTGTAGCAGCTTGGTATTGAAGTAGTATTGCTTAGAGCGGATGGCGTATTAGACAATCTCCAAGTGCAATCATCGCTAGTAGAGAGGATCAAGATAGCATTTCCTAGGATTTTGATGGCTTAGACAGAGGACTGAAGCAGGAGAGCAGACATGATTGATGATTCATTTCGATGGGACATTGCGATGTGTTGATCGTATTTATTTTCCTAATGGAGAGCTACAGCAAGAGTTGATAGCTGAAGCTCACAGTTTGACTTACTCTATACATCATGGATGAACTAAGATGTACCGGGACTTACGACAATATTATTGGAGGCACAGAATGAAGCGAGAGATTGCACGTTTCGTGGCCAAGTGTTTGGTATGCCAACAAGTGAAGGCAGAGCACCAGAGGACGACCGGATTATTGCAGTTGCTACCCATTCCCGAGTTGAAGTGGAAGCACATTACTATAGACTTCGTCACGGGATTTCCTTGGAGTCCTAGTGGACGAGATACGGTATGGGTGATTGTTGATAGGCTTACAAAGTCAGCCAATTTCTTACCTTTTAGGGTGGGGTAGCCCACAGAGGTTTTGGCGGATATGTATATGAAGTAAATAGTGAAGCTACACGGTGTACTAGTTAGCATCGTGTCGGATCATGACTCGAGGTTTAATTTACACTTTTGGAGAAGTATGAAAGACAGTTTGGGTACTCGTTTGAAATTTAACACGGCGTACCATCCGCAGACAGACGGCCAATCAGAGCATACTATTCAGACAGTAGAGGATATGTTGAGAGCGTGTATGCTTGACTTTGGCGGATCTTGGAAAGACCACCTTCATCTTGTAGAGTTTTCCTACAACAATAGCTATCAAGCGAGCATACAGATGCCTCGGTTTGAAGCATTGTACGGTAGGAAGTGCCGATCTCCTGTTTGTTGGAGCGACATAGGAGAGCGACAAATATTAGGTCCCAAGTTAGTTTTGAGCACAGTAGTTAAGGTGAAGAAGATCCAGGACCACCTGCGAGCAGTGCAGGATCGACAGAAGCAGTGGACAGATAATCGTCATCGATCTTTGGAGTTCAAGGAAGGCGACCATGTTTTCTTGAAGATATCCCCTACTAGAGGCATGATTCAATTTCGAGGACGTAGCAAGTTGAGTCCAAAATACATCGCCCTTTTGATGTTTTTGAACGTGTTGGAGAGGTTGCCTATAGATTGGCATTGTCACCGTCACTAGAGGGAGTACATGACGTATTCCATGTGCGCAGCTGAGGCGATACGTGGCGGACAACAATCATGTGCATGATCACTCCGAGATCATTGTTGGACCGAGCTTGTCGTACCAAGAGCAACCAGTAGGTATCCTTGATCGCCGAGTGAAGGTATTACGGAATCAATCTACACTGTTGGTTCATGTGGCATGGAAGCACCACTCGTCGGAAGAGTCTACTTGGGAGCGCAAGGATGACATTCGAAATCGCTATCCGCATTTGTTCGAAAACTAAGGTACGACTTTCATACGTTAGTCCCCTTTAATTTTGTATTGCATTACATACCCCCGACTTAGTTTTAATTTCAAAGACGAAAATTTCGTTAAGTTGGGTAGGATGTAAACCCCCTAATTTTTATAGTTTTTATATATTTATTTTAAATAATATTTTGGGTAATTCTTATTTAAGTGTTAGTTAGTTATTAATTATATACTAAATATGGCTTGCATATTAGCACAGGAAAATAATATTTTGGGTAATTCTAAATTTTTTGAAATTTTTATATAATTTTTACGTACCTATTTGATATACATACATACATACATACATACATACATACATACATATATATATATATATATATATATATTATATATATATATATATATATATATATATATATATATTTTATATATATATATATATATATATATATATATATATATATAAAAATATATATATATATATATATATATATATATATATATATATACTAAGTTACTTTTATATATATATATATATATATATATATATATATATATATATATATATATATACTAAGTTACTTTGTAAAAAAAATAAACAAACACCTTTCCCGCAGTACTGTTCCCATGAACAGTACTACTGTTCGCTCGACCCTTCCCCTAGCGCGTATAGCGACCTCGGCACCCCCAAGATTTGATCAAATCTACATCAAATCTGTTTAAAAAAATTGCGTGAGAATCCTTGTAGGATTCTCTGCCATCCTAACAATCAAAAATCGAACTTGTGACCTAAATCCCACGGCTACAAGGAAGCAAAACTTAATCAAAATTGGAATTCATCCTTTTATTATATACTGAAGAACACCGAAGGTTATTCCTAAAATTCTCCGTCTATACTCCACGCCAACCCAAATCATCGACGCCAGCACCTCCCCCACACCGGTACATTCGTCCTCAACCTCCTGACCACGCCGCACCACCGTAGGATTACCGCCAGCAACCCCGACCGGACCAAGAACAGAGCAACTGATCTGATCAATCAAGCCTAGGTACTCAAGTTTTGACATACATATCATTTACTCCGCTTGATCGTTTTTAATTTTTTGAAGTCCTATGTAAAGCCTATATGATCACCTTCGAACACCTTTAAAAGAGATTTTATTATGACCCCGTAGTTTGAATGAAAACTCGACTCAATGTTGGCAATTTTCGTTCAAAAACAGAGTGATTAAGTCAGCCCCAACTCGCAAGTTAGAAGGCAATTATCGGCCGACCTACTGACAGTTAACCAGATCCAATTTATGTGAAGCATAGACAACCTATACATGAGTAAAACCTAATTTATAGATTGTAGTTTTATCGTGTGTACATAAAGTTATTCGATTATGAAAATCAAGAAAAACTATGTTTAAAACTGTAAAAAAATTTAGAAACTTCCCCATACAGCGTGTGCCCCGACAAACCGGGCAACGTAGTCACAAACTATACACATTAAAAGACGCGTATAGATGTTGCCGACGTGTGGGAACTGATAGAACTCGATTTCGTTGTGCGTGCGTGACGAAATCAGTACGTATCCGTCGAGATACCCCCATATCGACCTTTTGCAAACTTGGCCATAACTTCGTGTGCGTTCATCGTATCAAGATGAAACTTGCGCCAACAGGACCATATTAATATTGTGGTCCAGTGTGCCAAGTTTGGTCCGATTGTGCCAACAGGAACGCCTATTTGGCAGGCCTGCGATCCGATCTAACGGGCGAAATTGTATACTGCCCGGCGGAATCCAACTATGGACAAAAAGTTGGGTTCGTCTCCTCAAACCGGACCTGTAGACATGTAGTTTGACGACTTTTGAGACCATATCTATTGGTACATATATCGGTGAAAAATAGGTTCAATGGTAGACATCATTTTGACCTGAAATTACAATTTTGCCCCTGTTCCAGAATTTAACTTTTGGACAAGCGTTTCCTAGATATATCTTTTACACCGGGAATGTTCTTGATATTCGTTTCGGCATTCGGAACCGTTCGTAGATTTTGAGATTTATTGCTGACGTGATTGATTGTTTGGAGTTGCCATTCTCGCACCACCAGGCAAGATACATTGCCACCTTACTATGTGATTTACTTATTCTTATTTTTAGTTATTTATATTCAGCATTACTTATATGTTGTTAGTATTATATCACTGTGCATCCAAGTCACACTTGGGTGCAAGCTACTATATCAGTCATTTTACTTGCTTTTGTTTTATTCTCTTGCATTGACTTAGCCTAGTGACCACCCATTGATGAAGAGGTATTGATATATCTCATATGGCCTTGACACATGATCATCATGAGTTGTAAGTCACATGTAGGACACATACCCGCGTAGTCGACTGACCACCGATACGTTTGAGGCGTGCGATGGATATGAGTAACTGCCAATAGAATTGCATGTTAGTACAATTGGCGGTTACTAGAGGTTCATATTAATCATGGAGATGAAGATACTAGACATTGGGTTGGAAGACCAATACCTGACGTATGGGCTTCTTTTGTACTTCCTTGATTACCTGTGTGCTCCACCGGAGACACAGGCTCCAGGTGCCCTCTGACATTTCCCAGAGAGTTATGGACGTACCCCCTTGCACATGATGACCTCTGATGATCTTCGGACGTTACGGACGTAGGCCCCTGGTGTCCTATACGAGAACTATGCTGATCCTATCTACAGCCAGGGCTCATACGTCGAAGGATTGTATCTCAAACTGCATGTTCATAGTAGAATGGTTAGGGTCCCTATTGCATGCATCCCCTTTTACTCTCTATTATATATCACAGTTTATATGGCATGGTGTTTTCTTGTATCTTGTTACGTCCCTCTGAGGACCTGGTTATCTCTCCAGGGTTAGAAGATTTCTCCCAAGAGTACGGAGCGGCACTGGATCCTTTATACATTGATGACGAGGAATCTCCTGCTGATTTCTAGATTATTGATTCATTGACATTTAGTGAACAACTTTTATATCTCTTTTTCTTCAATTTTGCGGAGGTTGGATCTAATTATTTGAGACTGTTTTTCATAGCTGTTTGGAGTGGGTATGTCCACCCGGCTATCTCTTTGATATATTATTTATTTGGCTCTTATATGTGTTGAGCTGTGATGAGATTAGATTATATTATTCTGGCCTGTGATTATTTTATATATACAGCTTATGTACGTATATTAGGATTTCATATATTGGAGTATTCTTCGTATATATGCAGCTGGCATGTCAACGTGCTCTGTCGTAAGTATTTTGGGACTGGGGCGTTACACGATTTCCGTTTATAGACTATACAGTCTACGGAATCCTACCTAAAGACCCGAAGGAAGCTACTTCTGTCAAGAGACGCTCTCTCCGGTTCTTCTACGACACAACTACCAAAATACTGTATTGTCGTTCATACGATGGGCTTTTCCTATGATGTTTATCCAAGACAGAAGCACAAGAGGCACTCCGAAAGACGCAAGATGGCACCTGCAGAGCCTACCAGCCAGGTCCTAAGTTGCAGGACCGACTACGTCGCATGGGCTACTACTGGCCTACTATGATGGCAAAGGCCATTGATTATGTAAAGAAGTGTCGGGTATGTCAGTTGCATGCTGACTTCGTCCACCAACCTTCTAAGTTTCTACACCCCACAGCGGCCGCCTGGCCATTTGAAGCATAGGGAATGGATATTATCGGGCCGATCAGTCCACCATCCTCCAAAGGACACCAGTTCTGCTCGCCATCACCAACTACTTTTCTAAGTGGGCGAAAGCAGTACCTCTGGCCGAGGTAAAAACCTCGAATATGATCAACTTTTTCAAGCATCACGTCATATACCGCTTTGGGGTTCCCAGAAGGATTATCCACGACAACAGTCCTCAGTTCGTGAGCCACACATTCCATCGGTTCTGCGATAAGAACTGAATACAAAATATGGCATCAATGGCTTATAATCCTACAGAGAACGGACTAGCCGAAGCATTCAACAAGACTATCGTCAAGCTGCTCAAGAAAGTCGTTTCCTCTAATAAGCGAGACTGAAATGAAAAGCTCGATGAATGCCTTTAGGATTACCGTACAACTATTCGGACACCCACAGGCAACACACCATTTTCTTTGTTTTATGGAAGCGAGGAGTGCTTCCCCTGGAGATCCAGATCCCGTCTCCATGGGTAGCCGTCACCAACCAGCTGACTGACGAAGACAATCAATGCCGACGGCTACAGAAATTAGAGGCGTTGTATGAAAACGTCTGCTAGCTCAGCAATGAATCGAGCTTTACTATGCTCGAATTTTGGGGGTCTTCAACAAAAAGGTCCGGGAAAGAATATTCCAAGTGGGTGACCTCGTCTTATCAGTTCGAAGACCGATGGTCATGAATCATAAGACAACTGAAAAGTTCGAACCCAAGTGGGAAGGACCGTTCGTCATAGAGACGGTCTACTCCAATGGGGCCTACCGATTGGCCAAACCTAATAGCGACTTGCTAATAATGCCAATCAATGGCAAGTTACTGAAGAAATACTATGTCTAAAGTTCAAATCAGCATAGGTTCCCACATCCCCCGCGGGTGTCCGTGAATTCTATTACTGTGTTCACCTCTTTCATAACTCCTTCAGTAGAAAATCTTTCATGTTCATACTACCTCTGAATTGTTATTCTACATCCTAATGAAGTTCACGTCTACCATGTACATATTACCTCTGAGTAGTCGTCCCTTCCATGATAACCTTGTATTGTTACAACTATCTAGAAAACCTTTCACGTCCATACTACCTCTGAATTGTTATTCTACACCCTAGCGAAGATTGTGCCTACTATGTCCCTAACACCTCTGAGTAGACATCTCTTCCATGATAATATCCCGTGATTGTCATAATTATCTATAGAAACTTTTACGTCCATACTACCTCTGAATCATTCTATACACCTATAGTGTCTATCCTTGCCATGTCCATAATACCTCTAAGATCCTACCACCAAAAATTTTATATTTACCATGTCCATATTACCTCTGAGTAAAATACCCTATCCCCAGCGGAGTTATCTCCGTTCCCTCTTGTCGTACTACCTCTGAGGGAATTCTCACTCTTGTATAAAAAAAGTATACAGCAAAAAGACAAGCAGAGAAACAAAACCAAAATTTCATTTATAGAATAGAAATGCTTTCTTTCTTTGGTTACAAAAAGAGTCTCTTAAGAAGTGAGAGAAGAAAGACAAAAAGGAGGTCAAAACTGAGAAGACAGATGTAAAAGTTCTTCTAATCGACCCCTCAAAAGAGCAATTTGGGGGCCAACCAGTGCTTGGACTCGACGCTCGGCCTCCTGACATCGAGAAGCTTCATCTTCAACTTGGGACAGGTTTTGGCGCACAAGAGCCAGTTCCGCCTGGCACAGGCCAATACTTTCCTTCTCCCGGGTCAGGGTTTCGGAGCATTGCCGAAGTACCTCCTGCTGGTCCTTGGACTTATCCAACTCACTTTCTGCAAGGTCCAAAGTCTCTTCTAGCTTCCGGTCTGCTCCCGGAGGGCCTCATACTGTTCCTCTGAGGCTGCGTGACGGCAGACCTCAGCCTCTTCTGCGTCGATCACTTCTTCAATTTCGGCCTCGATCTCGGCAAGTCTATCAATCAAGGCCCGACATTTCTACTCATGCTGGTATGCTTTAGAAGCCATTTTCTCTAGCTCCGCAGCAGCTAGGGTCGGAAGACCGCACTCAAGATTTTGAAGCTCCTAGGCGGCACCTTCTAAATCTGCCAACAGATCATCTATCACATCCGGCTTGGCCTCGCATTCTGGATAGTCGCACAAGGCCATCAATTGTGCACTCACTATAGACCGGGCCCGCCTAAGTGATTGGTTATCCTGTAAGACACCCTCTATACCGTACATCAAAGCTTGATAAATTATACCCAGAATGAGTTTGGTATAGTACGTATTGTCAGCCAAACTCGTTAGGATCACCGTAGATGCCGCAATAGAAGGTCCCGCAGCGGCTATGGAAGACAACATACATCTAGGTATTGCAGTCGGAATATGTGGTACCGTGGCTATAGTAGAGGCCGTCGACGGTGCAGCCAATATTGTCTGTGATATAAATGGCTCTTCAACTGGCCCCCTCGCTGGTCCTTCAACCATATCCGCAACCGAAGTTGCATTAACTAGAGCCTGAGCAATCTCAGTAGTCGACTTCTCGACGGTCACTGTAACCGACTCCCCAGTGGTCTTCTCTACCGGTGTTTCGACATCCGGTTCATCTACGGTCTTTTCGACAGAGCCTATAACTGATGGCTTGAGGATAACCTCTTCGGATGGTCTTGGAGTGACCACATTGAAGGGTTCTTCAACTGGTTTATCGGTGGTTATCTCGGCTGATTCTTCCCCTGTCTTTTTAGTCGAGCTCCTAGGGGTTTCGTCGACAAGCTCATCAACACACCGTCGACAGCCATTCTAGTGATCACCTCGACTGGAACCTCGGTAGTCGGCTCGTCAACGGCCGTCTCAGTTCGGCCAACTAGCTCGTCAGCAGCATCTACAGGGAATCTCTGGCTTTCTCTTCAACCACCACCCAGGGTTGAGGTGCAATCTACGACAAGGCTAATTCTTCCATCACTCTTCCCCCGATACCTCCATGAAAAGGGGGCTCCCGGGGGGAAGCAACGGCTGTGTCTTCAGCGCCTTTGACCGAACAGCCCGTCATAAGACCAGGCTCATAAGCTGTGCCTTCACAAAATGCGAGACCAACCCCGGGTATCACTAGAGATCCACTAGTGGAGGTCGTTTCTTGATAAAAAGGGATGAACTCCGAAAAATCATGAAGAAACCTCTCCTAGCAAACGAGACAGGAAAAGAAACCTCTTCTGGCCGAACAGTCTTGGCCATCGCGGCTGACATATCCCCCTCGAAAAATTCCCTCAGCATTTCCGACCACCCTGACGTCGCTTTTGCCTGTGCTAGTAAAGCAGGGACGAGTGGAGAATCACGGGTAAAAACTCGAATCAAAAGGAAACTGAAATGTACTTAGGAAGTCGATACAATAGGCGGTGCGCTAGACCGCAAGGTAGCACGACTCTTGGATGCCACCTTTTTGACCTTCCTGTAAGGAGGAAGGTTTGCCGCCGGAGGAGCTCGATGTTTCGATGGGGAGTTCATGGACGCTGCATCCTCCTTCACTCCCGAGATGCACTGGAATCATCCGAAGACTCACCCCTTACAGCTTTGGACTCTAGAGACCGCCGCTAGGGCCTCTCGAACTTCGTACCCATAATAAAGCTCCGCTCTTGGTCATAACCCGAAGAGAACTTATTCACCAGGCAATAAAACTTTACAACAGAATACAGGATACGGGGTTCCCCATGCACCTTAGGTAGCATAAACGCTGCCCAGTAGATTTGGCATTGTAATAACTCCAAGCACAGGCGCCATCCAACAAGCTGCATTAAAAGCCAAGACACGGGCTTGGGTTGTTCATCATAGCCTAGCTATAGCCAAACTATCGTACAAAGTGGCTCGGCAGATATGGCTCCAGGTATACCTTATTCTGACTCTGGTACACCAAGTGCGAAGGACGAATAGATAACAGCCAGCAAAAAGCACCAGTAGTTGGCTCGTCTCCTTCTCCAGCCCTGTCAACCAGCCCATCACCTGCTTGATGATCACCATAGAAAGGCAAGACCCTGCTGAAACTATAACCATCCAAGTGGTTCAGTACCCGTCTACAAGCAGGGATGTCGTCAGAACCCACTTCGCCTTGTGGTAATTACGCAAAAGTACGTCCCCTTCCTCATGTCCGTCTATGGTGGCAAAAACTATTAGACCAATATGGTACAGTACCAACTAGGCAATCAGATATCGATAGGGCAGCTCCATTTGAATGAATTTGCTATCATACCTACGATACTAAATTATTTTTCTGAGAGCTCTCACAGGCCTCAAAGGGTATTGCATACCATGGCGGGAAGCAAAGCGAGAGAATGCCCGAAGGCCAACCTCACAGTCGGCATAATAAGCTCCCTACCAAGCTGCCCCATGGAGCCTGAGCCTCTAGGAACCACAACCTTCCTCAGCCACATCATCAGAAAGGCAGCAAGTGTCACTTTTCGACTCATGATAGTCAAGTTTTGATAAAAATAGCTACATAATATAGAGTTAGGCTTTCCTTCAGCATCCAACAGGAGAGCTGATACCTTTGCCTTCATACCCTATACCTCGGTAGTGGTATACGTCCTGCGGGTAGCAAAGCGAACTGTCCAGCGCTCCTACGGCTCCTCCCTAAAAAAATACTTTCTCCACACAATAAAGTGGGGCTGACCCTTTGCAGAGTCTTGGCGTACGCACACTTGATGATATCAAAGTAGTTCCTTATAAACAGCCATCATCTCGGGGTGCTTGCTTTCTAGCCCCGTGAGCTCTTCTGTGCTAGGGTCGTATTCTTCATATGGGTGCTCCCTCCAAGGAAGTTGCAGGATGGCAAACATCTCATGACAGGCCAATCCCATCTCTCCACATGGAATAAAAAAAGTCCCGGTGTGGTGGTTGTACAGCTTTAGCAAAGCCAGAAACAGAGACTGGTTGATGGCGATTACATGCTCAGTCGCCTTTATGGCACGGTGTAAGCCAGTACCACTCAGGTCCTCCTTAAAAGTACTCAAAACCTACTAGGTCAAGTCACCCCACTTTCTGTCAAAATGAATCCAGCCCTCGACACGGTAGACGTCCGTCAGATACGTACAGCCGGCCGCCAGAAGCCTATTGGCAAAATAGAAGCGCCAAATGGATGCACGTCTGCAGGAAGATCGTTAAACCTATGGCTAAAGAGTAGCAACCGCAAGGTATATGATGTACCACCCCGAACAGGCACAAAAGTATCCCTCCCCTTTGAACTATTGTCTACCTTGAAGCGGTCTGAGATGAGACCCCCTATGACTAGGGGTCAGGTTCCACTCCATTTATCGTCTTTTGAGAAAATAGGAACAGACGGGGAGCGGTAGGTGTCGGTCAATCTCCAAAGTATACAGGGGAAGTCCATTGTTCTCGAAATACCAAGCTGTCTTGTCACGACCCGCACCCTAGAGTAAGGGCACGAGATATCGGCCGTAGAACGCTGTCCTAGGTCACAACATCTAACAATATAATGCTAACAGTTTATACTCCCCGAATGGGGGTGATATAGCAAAAATAAACTCAATCACAACTAAGAAAGAAGAAGCACGATATGATATAGAACTCAAGAAAATACAGATGATCAGAAGAGTCTAAGATAACATCTCAGCAAATATCCAGAAATACAAGTCTATCTACTAGATATGAAAGAATATATACAACCCAGATCTCAAAGACAGAAATAAAGTCTAACTAAACTAGTCCCAAGACAATCATGAGTAAGATAAAGCCTAACTAAGCTAGTCTAGGCAATATGGGTGATGTCATCAGCTAGAGCTGGGTCCTCCTGAGAGTCCAGCTCACAAGTGTCATCTAGGGTTGCCCCATAGAAGGTATCCACACAGGCCTCCTCCTCGTCCTCTGTAATATTTTCAACAAGTCCAGTCAGGACAGGAGCGAGCACAATACATCTCAACAAATCATAGCAGGTTAGAAAATATAATCATGCAGTAAAGTAAGATACAGGTACTGAAAGAAATACAATATATAAATAGAGAGAGAACTGTAATAGAAATATCTACTATAATAGAGAACTAACAATGGCTAGTGAGTCAGAGTACAATATAGACATGTAAATGGCATAGGATGATTCTGATGAGACACTACGGAATGATTCTGATGAGATACTACTTGGATATTATTCACATGTCCTCTTCTACTCTTCTGTACCCCCAATCAATACACAAGGATCCAGCCAGGTTATGTTATGATTCATACAACGGCCCCCGAAGGGTGGCACATGATAGTCCCATAAATTGGGATTCTAGGAAGCCCAATAAATGGAAGGATTCAAGGAAGACTCTGTGATTATGAGAGTACATATCACAAGTGATTCAATAAACCAATGAAGCATAGTGATACGCCATGTAAGTAAAACGCACAGAACATGTAGTATCCGATGCTCCCTGAGGGAATAACATCTCAAGTAAGGATCCATATAGTACTAATCCGTGTGACCAACGTGACAGTATCAAGTAAAATAATTTAAAGCAGAAAAATAATTCTAGCAGGATATGAAATGATCAGAGAATGTACTCGCTTGTATCCTAAGTATTTGAAGAATATCTACTGTCCGAGGAGTGGTGTTTGTCTCCTATAGAACAGTACAAGTCACAACATGTCTAAAATAAGGAAATAGACTGCTACAATTCATCTACATGCTGTCTAGGTCAAACTAGACTAAAGTTAACACTTGGTCAACTCTGGTCAACCACACTAGTCAAATTAGGTCAACTAGGTCAAGTCCTAGCCCAAACAAGTCTAACAAGTCTTACTAGGCCTAACCAAGCCTAGGCTAGCACTCACACAATCACAAGACAATGTGAACCACAACAATGCATAATATAAAATAGATAATATATATAAATATATACCTTCATACATACATGCATATCCACATTACATACATATTTATATATATAGGCATATGTTACATCATGCATATTTACATAGTTACATAGATATATACATTCATGCACATTTACATACATACTTTTATACATTATATATGTTAACATTCATTACAATGCATTATATTTTATTTATACCTTTGATTGATTGATTCATTCATATATGACATTCATTCATGCATTTATACATTCATTCATATCCCATATGCATGCATATTTCAGTTCAGACATTATATCCATTCACATATCATTAAGTTGCATACATATACTTATTTTTATTACATACATGTCATTCATGCATATTACATACTTACATGCATCTATACATTATATACATTGTATACAACATGTGAAAATAGAAGAGGGAAAATGTAGAAAAAACTGAAAAGGAAAGGAAAGGAAAGGAAAAATGTAAGAAAAGGAAAACAGTGGACATATACATGCTTGCATCATATACACTACATTACCATACATGTTATCATTATATATTGTATTACAATATTTATATATTATGCATTCATATCTATCATTACATATAGATCTTCATGCATACATTGTATATCATTCTTTCATTCATGCATTGCTTATATGCATTATATTAATTGCATTCCTACATGCTTGCATTCAACCATATATATACATTAATGTAAAGAGAATATATATCATATATATCATTTCATTCATCTAACATATCATGCATTACATACTCTATATTCATTTAATATCCATACTACATAGGCTCATAGGTTACACAAAATACATATATCGTATAGTCACTCTTCTACTTAAAACCAATACTGTACCAATTGGGCATTCACTAAATTCTAGGATTAAAGTACCTTTGTGTTAGATTTTCGAAACTTTAAACGGATCGTATTTTCGTATCCGAAAGCTCCCGAAATTGCAAAAATACCGAAACACGTTCCTCTTTCGTACAACTGACACTCAAATAATTCTACAGAAAGTTACATAAAGAATTTGGCTTATTAAAATATATATTTGGAAAGCTAACTTCGATACGGTTCTTTTAAAAAAACGGAAGATAAATCGGAGTTCTAAGCTAAAAGTTATGACATTTCTAAGTTGCTTTGGTTAATAAAAAAGTGGATGAAAATTATGACGGATTTGACAAAAGAACACATATAGGCCAAGATACTTGGATACAAACATAGGTATCCAAATGAAACTCATTCTAATCATCCTAACTAGGATCAATCCACTCTCTAACCATTATAAAACTAAATTTAAATATCTATTTAAACTATTATCATACATACGTACACATGGGGTGTCCTAATTTGGGACCTATCAAGTAGGACACAAGACACATATCTAAAATCCTCAAGAGAGCTCCAAATGGCCTCAAATTTGAATCTAAATGGGACACATGCATGAGGATGGATCCTACGGATTCAAAACTAATTTAATACAAAGGAAATCGATTTCGATGATAGGTTTTGCCTATTGGGAGTGGAATCCCAATGAAATCCTTTCGGACACGGCTCCGATACGAAGATTCCTCAAAGTGGACACTCCTCTTCCAATCCTTGGTAGCACCCTTCCCTTGGAGAATGGGAATGATTGAGGGAAGGTTTGGTGAAGGAATGATTTGATTTGGAGATCAAATCAATGGGAAGGCTCTCTAAAATTGGGGAAGAACAAAAGGAAAATAAAAGAGGCAATATTGTAATGAATGAAATGAATCATTCTCTCCTAAAGGTGGCTGCCATAAAGAGTCCATTAGGGCTAATGGGAAATGTCATAATTGCCCCTTTCTAGTCTCATATGGTTAAGTCTAGACTAGGTTCAAGTTTGGGGTCAAAATGATCTAGTTTTGAGTCTCTAACTTAACCATTCTAACATGATAAAAATTAGTTTAATTAAATAGCTTAATGTTGGGTCTTGTGAGCCATGCTTAACTTAATATTGGGTTCCATCTAGAGTTCAAGCTACCCGGGTCACAATACAAGTCAGAACGAGACGAAACTCAAACCCGACTAAACAAATTCAATAAAAACAATATTAAAAATATAAAATTTTCCCAAAATATTAAAATATAAAAAATAACCAAAATCATAATACATCAATTTAAATATTATTAAAATAATCTAAAATTTACCAATTAATCAAAATCCTAAATAATTCAAAAGTCATAAAATGACCAAAATATCCTTAGCCTAAAAAGTTGTAAATAGTCATTCTAATCACATGGTTAGGTCCCCATGGTTAGTCTCTAAGCTTAGCAAAACTAGGGATTAACTAGTTAACCATCAAAATCATAATTCAATATTTTAAATAGTTTTAAATTGATTAAAAAATTACCAAAAATCACAACATAAGTTAAATCTTATTATCGATTAATCAAAATTATAAAAGTTCAAAATTACCCTCATTTTAGAAAAGTGGGTGTTACAAGTCTACTCTCCTTAGAAGAATTTCGTCCTCGAAATTAAGATGGTGGTACTTTTTCTAGAGTCTCGTCCCCAACAATCATGGTCTCAGAACTTACCTAAATCATACGATTAAAAAGGATGACATACAGGGTCATGACGTATGGTGGTAGTGAAAGTCTCATCTAGGTATACTAGTCATGCTAACCAAATGGGTCATAGGGTATCAAATATACAAGCAATCAGGGGTGTTAAACTAGAAAAGATACAGAAATAGCAAATCATCAAAATTGTAAGACAGTCTACCATCCTATATAAAAACTGGTACTTATCAGAAAATAAAATAAGATAACTACCAATTATCTATAAAGGGCTACTATTCAAAGAAAAATCAAAATCAAAAGCTAAAGAATGAAAGTCAATTGCATTGAAATCCAATCACAATATATATATATAGAGAGCGTTAGAGAGAAAAAAACTAGTATTATGTAAAGGTTATGTGGTTAGTGTGTATATGGGTGTATATGGATATGTTCATAGGGTTAGATAGTAGACCTGTGTGTGTGTGTGAAATATACATGAAAGTGTATAGGAGGATTTGGGTTTCAAAACAATAGCTATCAAGTTACACTACTCATGGCATATTGGTACAGGGGTTATAACTTAAAATGAAGGGTTCAATCATTCAGTTCAGTTTAACATTACATATTAAATTTGAAATTGAACTAAACATTTAAAATCAATATGAAAAAATGTTAACATGTATTCAGTTTTAGGATTTTGGAGAAATTCGAACATCAAACCAACCTAATGTTTATCACAACCTAACATGTAAAAATATGAAACCTAACATTATATCCCTACATACAACAATGTATATACCTCAAAATATTACATTTAAAAACAATAATTTGAACTAATATTTAAAATCCAGTATGAAGGGTTAATATGCACACAGTCTCAGATTTGACAAGTTTAAACACAAAACTCAACCAATTTCTTTAAGAATTGAAACCTTGTGTATAAGATACATGTGCAGTGATGTAAACAAAACTAATAACATGAAATTTATATTTAAATTATGAATTTAAACTGGAAAAGCAGAGAACCAGTCTTTGATACTGTACTATATCAGAATATTGAGGTTTTGAGAATTTAAACATCAACAACATAGTAATATGCATTTAGATGGGTTGATAATCAAAGTGTAGCATGCATACGTGTCAGGCAAAGTGTCTGTGCCCACTATATATATTCTCATGTCCCAATATAAAAATCAAATTCTATATCAAGACCAACATTTAGATTCCTACCAAGATTGTAAAGCAGGTGATTGATGTAATCAAGACAGTTTTATTATTATTATTTAATACAAGAATAATAGCAAGAAGGAAATAACGATAAAATCTGTTCTGCTTATCTGTTTAAAAGAAGGAACCATTTTGAAACCAGTGCTATAATAGCAAATCCAAGATAAGGTCTAGCAAAATCATTGATTCATTATTTTAAGAAGAGATTCATAGTAAGAAGTTACGCAAAGGTTTATAATACAGCTAAAGCTACTCCTACTCCTAAGTTAAATAATAAGAAACAAAACAAACAAAACAATTTTTTTTTGAAAGACTGAACAAAAGTAGAAAAAACTTGTTCAAGAGCATTTAAGGTACAATCTGATAATCATATGTGTCTATCCAAAATCATGGTGCTCCAAATCCTCGT
This sequence comes from Iris pallida, assembly GCA_029216955.1. Taxonomy (NCBI): domain Eukaryota; kingdom Viridiplantae; phylum Streptophyta; class Magnoliopsida; order Asparagales; family Iridaceae; genus Iris; species Iris pallida. The sequence continues at coordinate 5,799,580 of JANAVB010033220.1, forward strand.
CATACTAGTAAGCAAGGCTACGATAATCACAGAGTCCTTGACTAAGGTACATACCTCTAGGTTCATGGTATTTAAAATTTCCGTATTGCCGTATGCGACGGCAAAAACCTTAAATTTCTACACCCGAGAAATAGGTCCAAAATTTGACTATATGTCCTCACTATGCCAGCTAACATGACTATCGAAGATTCTAGATCCCATAACTGAGGTGACCTAGCCCATATGATTTTTTTCTCAGAAGAAAAAAACAAACATAACACAGGAACAACAGAACAAATTGATCAGTCAACAAGGAACAGATGGAATCGAATTTCAAGATAGTTATAAGAGACAATTGCGGGAATGGAATAGAGAAGAACGGAACTTGCAGCAAGATCTCAAATGGTCTGTGCATCCTCGACGGTCCTGACGATAGCTCGCCCTGCTGGTTTCTCCTGGTCTGCTGATGCTGCTGCATGAACCGCTGCTGCTGAGAGAAATTAGAAATGATGGGAGAAAGTCTCTGTAAAGACAGAGGTGCACCTCTAATGTAGCAGAAATGCCAACCTGAGTCGGCACAACAGGAGCTGCGGTCTCGAGGCCCTGATGAACAGGACGAGAGGTGGCCAGCCTCTCGATAGTATTCCCCGGACCGGAGTGATGAGATCATGTCTCCATAACCATCATAAAGACAGATCAAAACCAGAAGCAATTACTGGAAATGAAAAGAAAATTTAAAGGAGGACAGTTTATATTCAAGGGAAGACAATAAACAACAAATTTAGATAAAATAAATCTGATAAAGAGTTTTTCTAGTGTAATTGAGTACCCTCAAAAATATCCTAATCCTACTGCAGGCTGTAGTGATACTCTAATTCGAATACCACTACATAAACTCGACCTGCATGGGCCACCGCTAAAAATGTGTCACGACCCGCACCCTAGAGTAAGGGCACGAGAAGTGGGTACGTCCAGCCTACGCCGTAGTGTCGGCGGTAGAACACTGTCCTAGGTCACAACATCTAACAATATAATGCTAACAGTTTATACTCCCCGAATGGGGGTGACATACCAGAAATAAACTCAATCACAACTAAGGAAGAAGAAGCACGATATGATATAGAACTCAAGAAAATACAGATGATCAGAAGAGTCTAAGATAACATCTCAGCAAATATCTAGAAATACAAGTCTATCTACTGAATATGAAAGAATATATACAACCCAGATCTCAAAGACAGAAATATAGTCTAACTAAACTAGTCCTAAGACAATCACGAGTAAGATAAAGTCTAACTAAGCTAGTCTAGGCAATAGGGGTGATGTCATCAGCTAGAGCTGGGTCCTCCTGAGAGTCCAGCTCACAAGTGTCATCTAGGGCTGTCCCATAGAAGGTATCCACACAGGCCTCCTCCTCGTCCTTTGTAATATTTTCAACAAGTCCAGTCAGGACAGGAGCAAGCATAATACATCTCAACAAATCATAGCAAGTTAGTAAATAAAATCATGCAGTAAAGTATGATACAGGTACTGAAAGAAATACAGTATGTAAACATAGAGAGAACTGTAATAGAAATATCTACTATAATAGAGAACTAACCGTGGCTAGTGAGTCAGAGTACAATATAGACATGTAAATGGCATAGGATGATTCTGATGAGACACTACGGAATGATTCTAATGAGATACTACTTGGATATTATTCACATGTCCACTTCTACTCCTCCATACCCCCAATCAATATACAAGGATCCAGCCAGGTTATGTTATGATTCATGCAACGGCCCCCGAAGGGTAGTACATGATAGTCCCATAAATGGGGATTCTAGGAAGCCCGATAAATAGAAGGATTCAAGGAAGACTCTGTGATCATGAGAGTACATGTCACAAGTGATTCAATGAACCAATGAAGCATAGTGATATGCCATGTAAGTAAAACGCACATAACATGTAGTATCCGATGCTCCCTAAGGGGATAACATCTCAAGAAAGGATCCATATAGTACTAATCCGTGTGACCAACGTGACAGTATCAAGTAAAGTAATTTAAAACAGAAAAATAATTCTAACAGGATATGAAATGATCAGAGAATGTACTTACCTGTATCTTGACTATCTGAAAAATATCTACTGTCCGAGGAGTGGTGTCTGTCTCCTATAGAACAGTACAAGTCACAACATGTCTAAAATAAGGAAATAGACTGTTACAATGCATCTACATGCTGTCTAGGTTAAACTAGACTAAAGTCAACACTTGGTCAACTCTAGTCAACCACACTAGTCAAATTAGGTCAACTAGGTCAAGTCCTAGCCCAAATAAGTCTAACAAGTCTTACTAGGCCTAACCAAGCCTAGGCTAGCACTTACACAATCACAAGACAATGTGAACCACAACAATGCATAATATAAAATAGATAATATATATAAATACATACCTTCATACATACATGCATATCCTCATTACATACATATTTATATATATATAGGCATATGTTACATAATGCATATTTACATAGTTACATAGATTTATATATTCATGCACATTTACATACATACTTTTATATATTATATATGTTAACATTCATTACAATGCATTATATTTTACTTATACCTTTGATTGATTTATTCATTCATATATGACATTCATTCATGCATTTATACATTCATTCATATCCCATATGCATGCATATTTCAGTTCAGACATTATATCCATTCACATATCATTAAGTTGCATACATATACTTATTTTTATTACATATATGTCATTCATGCATATTACATACTTACATGCATCTATACATTATATACATTGTATACAACATGTAAAAATAGAAGAGGGAAAATAGGGGAAAAAAATTGAAAAGTAAAGGGAAGGGAAGGAAAAATGTAAGAAAAAGGAAAACAGTGGACATATACATGCTTGCATCATATACTCTACATTACCATACATGTTATCATTATATATTACATTACAATATTTATACATTATGCATTCATATCTATCATTACATATATATCTTCATGCATACAATGTATATTATTCTTTCATTCATGCATTGCTTATATGCATTACATTAATTGCATTCCTACATGCTTGCATTCAACTATATATATACATTAATGTAAAGAGAATATATATCATATATATATCATTTCATTCATCTAACATATCATGCATTACATACTCTATATTCATTTAATATCCATACTACATAGGCTCATAGGTTACACAAAATGTATATATCGTATAGTCACTCTTCTTCTTAAAACTAATACTGTACCAATTGGGCATTCACTAAATTCTAGGATTAAAGTATGTCGTAGCCCTTTGTGTTAGGTTTCCGAAACTTTAAACGGATCGCATTTTCGTGTCCGAAAGCTCCCAAAATCGCAAAAATATCGAAACATATTCGTCTTTCGTACAGCTGATACTCAAATAATTCTACAGAAAGTTACAGAAAGAATTTGGCTTACTAAAATATATAATTGGGAATCTAACTTCGATACGGTTCTTCTAAAAACAACGAGAGATAAATCAGAGTTCTAAGCTAAAAGTTATGACATTTCTAAGTTGCTTTGTTTAATAAAAACGTGGATGAAAATTATGACGGATTTGACAAAAGAGCACATATAGGACAAGATACTTGGATACAAACATAGGTATCCAAATGAAACTCATTCTAAACATCCTAACTAAGATCAATCCACTCTCTAACCATTATAAAACTAAATTTAAATATCTATTTAAACTATTATCATTTATACATACACATGGAGTGTTCTAATTTGGGATCTATCAAGTAGGACACAAGACACATATCTAAAATCCTCAAGAGAGCTCCAAATGGCCTCAAATTTGAATCTAAATGGGACACATGCATGAGGATGGATCCTACAGATTCAAAACTAATTTATATGCAAAGGAAATCGATTTAGAGGATGGATTTTACCTATTGGGAGTGGAATCCCAATAAAATCCTTAGGACACGGCTCCGATACGAAGATCCCTCAAAGTGGACACTCCTCCTTGTACTCCTCTTCCAATCCTTGGTAGTACCCTTCCCTTGGAGAATGGGAATGATTGAGGGAAGGTTTGGTGAAGGAATGATTTGATTTGGAGATCAAATCAATGGGAAGGCTCTCTAAAATTGGGGAAGAACAAAAGGAAAATAAAGAGGCAAGATTGTAATAAATGAAATGAACCATTCTCTCCTAAAAGTGGCTGCCATAAAGAGTCCATTAGGGCTAAAAGGAAATGTCCTAATTGCCCCTCTCTAGTCTCATATGGTTAAGTCTAAACTAGGTTCAAGTTTGGGGTCAAAATGATCTAGTTTTGAGTCTCTAACTTAACCATTCTAACATGATAAAAATTAGTTTAATTAACTAACTTAATGTTGGGTCTTGTGAGCCATACTTAACTTAATATTGGGTCCCATCTAGAGTTCAAGCTACCCGGATCACAATACAAGTCGGAACGAGACAAAACTCAAACCCGACTAAACAAATCCAATAAAAACAATATTAAAAATATAAAATTTTCCCAAAATATTAAAATATAAAAAATAACCAAAATCGTAATACATCAATTTTAATATTATTAAAGTAATCTAAAATTCACCAATTAATCAAAATCCTAAATAATTTAAAAGTCACAAAATGACCAAAATACCTTTAGCCTAAAAAGTTGTAAATAGTCATTTTAATCACATGGTTAGGTCCCCATAGTTAGTCTCTAAGCTTAGCAAAACTAGGGATTAACTAGTTAACCATCAAAATCATAATTCAACATTTTAAATAGTTTTAAATTGATTAAAAAATTACCAAAAATCACAACATGAGTTAAATATTATTATCGATTAATCAAAATTATAAAAGTTCAAAATTACCCTCATTTTAGAAAAGGGGGGTTACATGTGTTAAGGGCAAGGAGGTCTGTCTCCTTTAGAACCAAATGATCGCCAAAAGGAAATTGGTGCTTTAACATCCCCACGTCGGCATCAAGAGAAGGTGTCAGCCTTCCCTGATCCAGCATACGACAAAAATAGCCTAGATGCTGCTAATGTATTTCATCCAGTCGCCCCTCTGGTTGATCTTTGGTGATCGACCTCCTGGCTGGCTCGACGAGCTCCTGTTCGACGTTGTAGAAGCGTAGAAAATATTGCTTTTAGTCCCACATCGAAAAGGAGAAGAAGAAAGGGCTCATTCCATTCTATATCTAGAGCCCCCTTGCCTCCTTTAAAAAGGGCACCAAAAAAAAGAATCACTCAATTGAGTCACTCGCTGTCATGGCATGGATGAGTTGGGTTCTGAGTACTAGGTGTATTCACGGGCTAGTATGAAGAAATCCGAGGCGGTATGGGCTATGCGCTTCAAACGTGTTCTGCCAACAGTAAACCAGAGATACGCGCACAAAAATTATGCGCTCTGCCGATGGTAAACTGTACAGAATCGTCTCGGGTGCGTTTGTACTAGATATGAGCCGACTCTTAAAGTTCCCCTCCCATTTGGGTGCAGCTATTACGCTTGAACTAAGTCGGGGGGGGAATCTCTTGCTAAAGTCCCCCTCCCACTTGGGTGTACCTATTGCGCTTGAACTAAGTTGGAGGGGGAAATCTCTTGCTAAAGTCCCCCTTCCACTTGGGTACAGGTATTACGCTTGAACTAAGTCGGGGGGAAATCTCTTGCGAGCCAGACCCCATGCGGCCCATTGGGAATGTCGAAGCTTCCAACCTGGACTCTTCCTACTACGCACCTTCGGGTGCTAAGTTGAAGAAGTCTAGGGCTATATCGCATATTTTATGTGCGGGCCTGTCATAGCTCATCCTGGCTCGAAGTGCTTTACTAGCCTCAGACAGGGAACTAATATGATGGTCCCAAATATCTTTCTACTACGATCGAGCGCAGTACTTTACTAGCCGGTGATCAGGGAGCAAATATGATGATCCCAAAAAAGTTAGCCTACAATGGTCGAGCCCAGTGCTTTACTAAACGGTGATCAGGGAGCAACTATGATACCTACGCACCAGGGCACTCGAGATACCCGGGCCGACAAAACGGATACGAACGTAGGTCAATCTACTATCAACCTACGAGAGGTGATTACTAACAAATGCAAGAAGAGAGAAGCAACCTTGGCGTGCGATGAGCCCCTTCCAGGACATCAATGGACCCAAGCCATCATCAACTGCCACTACCACAAGACAGTGGCTCCACTATCAAGGCAGTCTGTGTTCCAGCGACTGTGACCTACTGTGCCTTTCCAATATTATCTCGAAAACATAATGCCAATTGAAGACATTATAACAGTCTGCTCTCAACTAGATGCATTACTCAGATGTCTCTGTCAGGCGTATCATCTCAGTCAAGCGCATCACAATCTTCTGAAGGAGTCTACCGTCAAATCTTCTTCGAACAAGGAGATCAGTCAAGAGGAAGACAAACGAAACTCTTTCAAATCGTGACATTCGGCACATCACCTCCTCCTAGGGCCCCCATAACCATCCAGCCAGAAGATATCCTTCATGCGGCTTAATCATGAAACATTCCTCATGCGGCTCGGTCATGAGACGTCCTTCATGCGGCTCGGTCAAAAGGCATTCCTTATGCGGCTCGGTCATGAGACATTCCTCATGCGGCCCGATCATGAGATATTCCTCATGCAGCTCGGTAATAAGACGTCCTTCATGCAGCTCAGTCATAAGACGTCCCTCATGCGGCTCGGTCATGAGACATTCTTTCATACGGCTCGATCTTGAGACATTCCTTCATGCGGCTCGGTCAAGAGACGTCCTTCATGCGGCTCGATCATGAGACATTCTTTCATGCGACTTAGCCATGAGATATTCCTCATGCGGTTCGGCCAGGAGACATCCTTCATGCGGCTCACCACAGAAGATTAATTGATGCACGTGACACATTGACCAGGTCTCAACTGCTCAGATTTGCTACAACGACAAATTACAGCAAATCCTAACAAATCCTCAGCTATCAGTCACAGACCGAGTCTCGAGGCATGATTACGACCATATGGCCCAGGGATTTGCCACGTGGCCATCTATGCCGCTCATCTTAAAATTACTATAAATGGTAGGGCACCACACCCATGCAAATGGTTGGGAATCCAAGGCTGGCAACCTTCGAAAAGAAATTTCTTCAAGAGCAAAGGACTGCGTCAGATAGTCCAAGGAGTAAGGCAGAGTTGATAACACTTTCCCGAGCCTCTACCGTCACCCCCCAGAATCAAAACTAAACAATTGTACTTGGATTGTTTCCTAGGATTTCTTTCTAGGCTTTTCTTTGTACAAGCGAGTTTGCAATCAGTTTCAGTGTTCCTGTAACACCTTTCTTTGATTTTTTAATAGCAAATACGATAACGACTCTGCTGGGGATGTCCTTCTTTTCTGATGAGAAGTTGGTGACGCAATCTGACACGTCTAAGCTGGAATCTACACAACAGATGCTTGTGGTTCGTTTTGACCAACAAGCCTTCGATGAATTGCTCTCTGAAGGGAGCGCTAGCCCATCACAGAAGCGAGCCAACCCAAAGAGGACTCACAGGACGTCGGTGCACAAAATAGTTGCCCCTGACCAAGTTTTCGAAGAAGCTCCTTCTGCAGCCCAAGACGGTGACCAAAGCTCTCCTGCGGCTTTGCTTCCGACCACAGAGGACACCACTATCCCTAAATCTAGCAGAGAAAAATACTGCGATGCTAGGTTTTTGGGGCACAAGGGAAATCCATGCAGACAAAGAAGAAGCCGCATAAGAGAGATGGGCAGTCTGTCCATACGGCAGCCAACTCTGGTCGTAGGCAGATAACTCATGCAGCAGCCAACTCTGGCCGTAGGCAGACAACTCAAGCAGCAACCAACTCTGGCCGCAGGCAGACAACTCATGCGGCAGCCAACTCTGGCCGCAGGAAGATGACCTATACGGCAGCTAGCTCTGGCCGCACGAAGATAGCCCATGCAGCAGCCAATCCTAGCCTCAGACAGGATGTCTCATGTGGCCCTGTCAGAAGCTCTGTGTTCAACCGTCTCTCATGCAGGCCCGACTCCATGCGGTCCATTGAGAATGTGGGATGTATCAATCTGGACTCTTTTTACTATGCGTCTTCGGGCGCTAAGTCAAAAAAATCTAGGGCAGTGTGGGTCGAACAAGCCCAGTCAACTGTCCAAGTTACTGACTGTCAGTGGGCCCCGTTAACTGTTACACGGGCTCCTGATGGAAAGTTGTACAGAACCACCCGCGTCTAGTCCTCCAGGGCTAATGGACGGTGGGTCATTAAAGTCTCCCTCCAACGATCTAGAGCAAGTGCTTTTACTAGCCACGGATCAGGAAGCAAGCATGATACCTAAGTACCCGGGCGCTCGGGATACCCGAGTCCACAAGTTTGGTACAAAGTTAGATCAGCTGGCTACCGACTTGCGTAAGGTGATTACTCACAAATGCAAGGTGGCAGTATTGGCATGCAATGAGTCCCTCTTGGGACATAATTGCACCCGAGTCATCATCAACTTCTGCTGCGACAAATCAGCAGCACCTGAAGGTCGACAGTCAGTTTTCCAACGACTGCAGCCAGCACCTGTCCGACAACAACTCAAGAAACAGGTGCAAATTTTGGGGGACGAGGAGTTTCTTTTCGCCTCCTGTAATTCAACTCAAAAGGTTCCTCCTGGCAAGGGAGGAAAGAAGACAGGCTCTTCCAGCCCGGCAATCTCGGCTAGTATTGCAAGGAGACCCTCATCTGGAGGGTTCCCATCGACAACCACAGGGGGTATCTATTTAGGCACTTGATCCAAAAAGAAGCTTCCAGCACCCGGGGGAGCACCTTCGGCCTCCTTGAGGGTAGATAAAGCTAGGGGTAGCAGTCCCCTCAATATATGCGACAACCCGGTGTACCAAGAGCACATACAGGGGGTAGAGGTCCTCCAGAACTGTGCAACAGACTTGGACTTCCCTGAAGGCCACCACCCTCTCCAAGATGATGCGGCTTCCTGCACAGGGAGTAGCACCCCTTCCGAGTCCGAGGAAGATGACATTCCGACATTCTCCGACAATTTCTCTATACAAGGGTACGGCACAGAGAACAACTCTGCTATGATCTCTTCCACCTCCACCCACGTGAGGACAGTCTTTATGGCTGACGATAATCATGAAGTGCCTTCTGATCGATAACGTCTAAAAGTACTTGAAACTATGCTTTTATCCTTGGTCAAGTTTGTAGACGAAATCAAAGTCGTCTTGCCAACTCAACCAGCAAGGACGCCCGGACAAATGAGCTTAGGACCCGCAGTCAATACAGACTCCAATACGACCTCTCCTCCTTTGGTTAATAATCCTTTAGGAGCATCCGTTCCTTCAGCTGCGGACGAAGCCAAAGAGACGAGGAGAGAAGTACAGGAGCTTCGAGCAATGTTCAATGCCCGAGACTCCACTCGGGACCTCAGAATACGGTAACCATATCCCATTGTATGGAGAGATGTGCCTTTTCCACCACGATACAATATATTTCATATCGATTCATATGACGGGAAGACCTCTGCTAGTCGGTACATGACTTACTTTGAAGTCACAACCGACCACTTGTCGTATAGTGACGCCATCCTCACGCGATTATTCATCTAAGCATTGGAGGGGATCGCGTTCGACTGGTACTGCAACCTTTCCGACACTTGCATCCATTCTTTTGACGGCTCCAAGCACATCTTCATGGAAAGATTCTACAAAGTGGGATATGATGTAACGATGTCATCTCTCATGGACGTCGTTCAGGGAGAGAGGGAGCTAACAAGGAACTATATCGAGCGGTTCCGCCAAACCGTAATGAGATTGCCCCAAGGTAATCCCAAGAGCTCCTTGATTGAAATCTGCCAGAAGAAGTTGCTCCCCGCAATTAGCCTCTGGATGGGTGACGATCAGTTCAGGGATTAGACGACCTTCATCATAAGTGCTACCAATATAGAGACAAAATTGAAAAAGGCTTGCCAGCTGGGATTACACATCCCAGAGGGAGAAGAAAAGGGCAAACGTCCTGGCCCCACCTCCAGCAATAACAACAGTGGCGGTACCTCCAACCGGGACAATATAGACAAACATGCCATGGTCGCTGATGCGACCCAAAAGCCTAAACAAAAATAGGTGGAAGGTCAGTGGCCCAAGTTAAATTACTAATTTGAAGATAGTCATGTCAAACCTATCTTCGATATGCTCTTGCAAGGGGGTAGGATCCAGCTCCCTCTACCAAGGTGCGAGCCCCGAGCGGCAGAAATGGAGGACCCAAATATTGTCACTTTTACCTGACTATCTTCATCATTCCACTCAAGATTGCTTCCAATTAAAGCGATACATTCAGAGCCTTGTCGACTCCAAAGCTCTGTCGATAGACTTCGAAAAGGTTACCGTGGCGGCGAACATGGTGTCAATTCAGTTCGGTGACTTTCCTCCAACAAGCACTTCAGATAGGATAATTCATGTCCTTCAGGCAATGATGGAGGTTACTAATCTTCCACCCGTCCGGAGCCAGACATCTGGATTGGTACCTCTCACCACATTGTCACGACCCGCACCCGATTTTCGTACGCGAGCTCGTGAGCAAGCCAGCTACGCATCAAGCGGACTCCAGCCCAATTCAAAAATGTAAACGCTATCAAGGCCTAATCATGGTGAAGTAAATCTCTATCTCAATCCACAATAAGTATATAAACATGAATGAACACTATGGGTCGTGGTCTGCAGCCCACTAGCATATATGTCCGATAAGACTCTAAAGAAAGTAACAAGAGTCTAAACTGAATCAGGAAACATGATAAAATAAGAAAGCACAAAAGGGTAACAATGTAATAAAGCACGAAAGGATAACAACGTAATAATGATACCTGAATCCCACAAGAATCATAAATCCTCTGCCACCCAGAACTAACAGCTAACTCTATGCAACCGCTAAACCTGAGGAGATCATCAGGTCCTCATAGGACATAGCAAGATACATAATATACATGTCTATCGAACAGTTTTATCATACGCAAGAGGATAAAAAAGAAAACAGGAACACGATAAATGACCACGAACACGAACACGAACTCACGAACACTAGAACAACTACGTATAAATGAACTACCGGATGAACGATAATCATGAGATCAATGGAAGAACCAAACCCTCATCCCGAGTGTGGACGCACGGGTTTGAACTAAGCACTAACCCTCGTCCCGAGTGTGGACTCTCTGGTTAGCTCACGTCAAGACACCCTCGTCCCGTGTGTGGACCCTCTGGTGTAATTGGTCAACCCTCGTCCCGAGTGTGGACTCTCTGGTGCCAATGATCATGACAAACACCCTCGTCCCGTGTGTGGACTCTCTGGTGCACTAAACAACCCTCATCCCGAGTGTAGACTCTCTGGTTGTGTAAAACGATAATCAAGGCTATGGCAGTTTACTACACGCACTTGTTCTATGACACGACTCAAGCAAGGTACTGACGAGAAACTCCAAGTCTGAACCACAAGACCAAACATGAACACGACTATATGTAGTGAAAATAACTCAAAAGGATATAATATGAAAAGCACATGTCCATAACAATCAAAACTGGGAAATAAAATACAATGCATGTAAATAAAACTGTAGAGGAAGGCAAGGTATACTTGCCTGGAGGTTGCACGGAGAACCAACAATTTATTGCCAATCCATAAGTCAGAAGGTCCAAGTCTCACAACTGTCTCCGAAAGCTTAAACAGACATTGCCAACATTCTCAGAATAGTCAAATTTGCTAGGATTGTCTATCCTTAAGTCCAATTCTGGATACAGGAACAAAACGGTAATTTCGGGTCAAAATGGTGTCCGCCGTTGGACCCGCTTTGTACCGAAAAGCGTGCCAGGGTCAATGGTCGCTAAAGTCATCAAACTATATGTCTACGGATTCGTTTTGATGATACGAACCCAACCGTATGTCCAATTTTGGTTTTCGGTGGCCGTGCACAAAATTGCCTATTGAATCGGATCGTGGGGCCCGCAAAACGGTGATCCAATCAACTGTCTCAGAATTGGACCAAACTTGGCATACAGGACCAGAAAAATGATACGATCCTATTGGTGCAAGTTTCATCTCGATCTGACAAACGTGCACAAAGTAATTAAGAAATTTACATAGAGGCCGATACGGTAAATTTCGACGAATACGGACCAAATTCGTCGCGCACACGCAACCAATTTGAATTTCGTCAAATACCACATGACTACGAAGCCGTTACGCAGCTTTTGATGCTTTCAGTTCGCGACCACGTCGCCCGGATTGGTGGGACGTACGTCGTATCGAAGGATTTTCATGATTTTCTACCATTTTCAAAACAGGTTTTTCGTTAATTTGGGAAGCCGATTTCTCGGTGCACATTCGTCAAAATTGACTTCTGTAAAAAAGGATTTGTAGCCCTATATGTTGTCTAGGACTAATTTTTTTTGGTTTTTGAAAACACTTAGTGTTTGGTACAAGAACTGTCTTCCAAGTCAAGGTGTTGAACTGTCCTATGGTTTTGTTTTTAAACAGATTTATTCTCGACTTCATGTCGATATATCGGACAGATCGGCCCGATATAATCTATCATATTTACTAGGTTTTCGAAGGGGTTATGTAGGCTATCGATAGGATTCGATGGAATAAAAAAATAATGAGAAATAGAAGAGAAACTTAACCTCGAAAAGTGGTGCTCGGCCTGGATGCGGCTGTTGCTGCCGTTCTTTTCGGTTGCGCCCGGCGCACGCGCTGTGCCTCCGCGCGGAACTGGCCGACCGGCGGCGCCGCGCCGAGGGCTGGGAGAGGTCATCGGGGGTACGCAAGGTGGAGGCATGCTAGGGTTTAGGTGCATAGTTGCTCGATCTCCTTCGTATGTACGTGGGTATATATATGTGCAGGGAAACCCGAAGGCTGGCTCGGTTGTGCTGGTTCTATGCGTGGGGGCTCGGGCCTGTTGTGTTGAACTCGGGTTGTGGAGCAATGGCCGGGCTGGGCTTCGAGTTTTGCTGCTAGGTAAATTCTTTGTGGGGAAAATTAAGGTCTCGGGCTGGGGAGCTTAAGGCTCGGCCTAGCTGCTCGGTTAAGGGTGTTGGTTTGGTTTCTATTGTGGGCTTGGGTGTTACTACTGTTGCTACTTTTGTTTATAGGGAACTGAAGTAAACGTAGATGTATGCTCATCTATACACATGTAATACATAAATCTAACCACCCCGGACTGTCCCATCTTAATGGGCCTCATCCAATTGACATTTGGAATACAACTGAACCACATGAAGTAAACATTTTGGTGGCCTATTAGGCTTAATTCCTTTACTCGCAATGGCATTAGCTGTGGAATCCTTGACCACAATTAGGATGGGATTGATCAACTTGTAGAGAAATTAAACTGTCCAAACCAAGCTGCATGAGGGAGACTACAGCATTACCTTAGAGTCATTATCATGTAAAATCATAGTTTTTACATAATAAACTTTGTTATATAATGTACATATACGTAAATTCAATTGATACTAAAAAGGACAACCAATAATAATAATATCTAATAGTAATAAATATATTTATTTAATCACCACAATATAATAAAATAATAATTAAATAATTAAATGGTGGTTTGGTGAATCCATACTACTCACCTTTATCCGAGTCCAGAAAATTGTATAAATATTATAAAACAATATTTAATAATAAAAATACCAATTTTGTACAAATATTCAAACAATTAAAAATGCACATCAATAACTAATAATTTAGAAAAATATTTGTACACACATCAAATATGTCTACTTGGTCGTCGTTGGTCTCACTATATACATACAAAGGCTTGGATTCGGTTCGGACCCAGTTCGGGCTAAGTTGGTACCATCAGGTCGTCTAAAATCAATATATCTAATTAATAAATGTTAATTCATCGGTGGGGGTTAAGTTGCAACTTGGCCCGGTTTTCCTAGTTAGGACACACTTATGGCTGGGTCTTCCTTGGCATGACTAATACACTAGTAAAGTCACGCACTGCACTATCCGTGTCATGATTCCTAGTCGTCTAATACTACCAAACTCAACCATGGCTAAAGTCATCTACCGTAATAATTATTTATAAAAATCTAAAGATCACCACCTAAATCAAATAAATAATAAAAAAATATTTTAAAATTTTTTTCGGGAAGGGAGGCTACAAATTTACCCACCTTAAAATCATTTCGTCCTCGAAATTCTAATTCATAACGATTCCTAAAAAATTAAAATATACTATCACTTTAATCTCCTCAAATTTAATTTCCAAAAATATTTTATATCCTCCTCCTAGCCATTTGGTATTTACGAAATCTCGAGGACTTCTACCCACCTTTGGTCACAGTACTCTCTTGAAACACAGGTCACTAAAATCTTATAATTCTTCTAACTAGTGGCTAATAATTCTACCAAAAATATCTAGGACATATGGTATCTATAGTCCCTCATAACTATAGACAACCACATATTCAATAGTCAAACAATACTATACTACAATTTAAGAATTTTTGATAAATCCTAGACATCACGATCGTTCGTCCCCTCGAAATAAAGAGAGACGAGAATCAATGGTATGGAAAGCAAGGAAGTATAATCGAGAGCAAATATAGAGTTTTTAAGGACGTAGAGAATTTCTAGGAGAATTTTCAAGGCAGAGTGGATTGAGATATCTAAGGGTTTAGTCAATTGCGCAGGCTCGTATCAGTACAGTTATGTAACCGATACGATATGCTCTGACCTGCATAGGCCACCAAAAAAACTTGTCACGACCCGCACCCGATTTTCGGACGCGAGCTCGTGAGCATGCCAGCTACGCATCAAGCGGACTCCAGCCCAACTCGAAAACGTAAATGCTGTCAAGGCCTAATCATGGTGAAGTAAATCTCTATCTCAATCTACAATGAATATATAAACATGAATGAACACTATGGGTCGTGGTCTGCAGCCCACTAGCATATATGTCCGATAAGACTCTAAAGAAAGTAACAAGAGTCTAAACTGAATCAGGAAACATGATAAAGTAAGAAAGCACGAAAGGATAACAACGTAATAATGATACTTGAATCCTACTAGAATCGCAAATCCTCCGCCACCCAGAACTACTAGCTAACTCTATGCA
Organism: Iris pallida; assembly: GCA_029216955.1. NCBI lineage: Eukaryota > Viridiplantae > Streptophyta > Magnoliopsida > Asparagales > Iridaceae > Iris > Iris pallida. The sequence goes on from JANAVB010033220.1 coordinate 5,814,697, forward strand.
ACCGCTAAACCTGAGGAGATCATCAGGTCCTCAGAGGACATAGCAAGATACATAATATACATGCCTATCTAACAGTTTTATCATGCGCAAGAGGATAAACAAGAAAATAGGAACATGACAAATGACCATGAACACGAACATGAACTCACGAACACTAGAACAACTACTTATAAATGAACTACCAGATGAACGATAATCACGAGATAAATGGAAGAACCAAACCCTCATCCCGAGTCTGGATGCACGGGTTTGAACTAAGCACTAACCCTCGTCCCGAGTGTGGACTCCCTGGTTAGCTCATGGCAAGACACCCTCGTCCCGTGTGTGGACTCTCTGGTGTAATTGGTCAATCCACGTCCCGAGTGTGGACTCTCCGATGTTAATGATCACGACAAACACATTTGTCCCGTGTGTGGACTCTCTGTGCACCAAACAACCCTCGTCCCGAGTATGGACTCTCTGGTTGTGTAAAATGATAATCAAGGCTATGGCAGTTCACTACACGCACTCGTTCTATGACACGACTCAAGCAAGGTACTGACGAGAAACTCCAAGTCTGAACCACAAGACCAAACATGAACACAGCTATATGCAGTGAAAACAACTCAAAAGAATATAATACGAAAAGCACATGTCCATAACAACCAAAACTGGGAAATGAATACAATGCATGTAAATAAAACTGTAGAGGAAGGCAAGGTATACATGCCTGGAGGTTGCACGGAAAACCAACAATTTATCGCCAATCCACAAGTCAGAAGGTCCAAGTCTCACAACTATCTCCGAAAGCTTAAACAAACATTGCCAACATTCTCAGAATAGTCAAATTTGTTAGAATTTCCTATCCTTAAGTCCAATTCTGGACACAGGGGAAAAACGGTAATTTTGGGTCAAAACAGTGTCCGTCGTTGGACCCGTTTTGCACCAAAAAGCGTGCCAGGGTCAATGGTCGCTAAAGTCATCAAATTACATGTCTACGGATTTGTTTTGATGATACGAACCCAACTGTATGTCCAATTTTGGATTTCGGTGGCCGTACACAAAATCGCCTGTTGAATCGGATAATGTGGCCCGTAAAACGACGATCCAATCAACTGTCTCAGAATCGGACCAAACTTGGCATACAGGACCAGAAAAATGATACGATCCAGTTGGCGTAAGTTTCGTCTCGATCTGACGAACGTGCACAAAGTAATTAAGAAATTTGCACAGAGGCCGATACGGTGAATTTCGACGGATACGGACCAAATTCGCCGCGCACACGCAACCAATTTGAATTCCGTCAAATACCACACGACCACGAAGCCGTTAGACAGCTTTTGATGCTTTCGGTTCACGACCATGTCGCCCGGATTGGTGGGACGCATGTCGTATCGAAGGGTTTTCATGATTTTCTACCATTTTTAAAACAGGTTTTTCGTTACTTTGGGAAGTCGATTTTACGGTACACATTCGTCGAAATTGACTTCTGTAAAAAGAATTTGTAGCCCTATATGTTGTCTAGGACTAATTTTTGTTGGTTTTTGAAAACTCTCAGTGTTTGGTGCAAGAACTGTCTTCCAAGTCAAGGTGTTGAACTGTCCTATGGTTTTGTTTTTAAACAGATTTATTCTCGACTTCATGTCGATATATCGGACAGATCGGCCCGATACAATCCAACCTATTTACCAGGTTTTCGAGGGGGTTATGGAGGCTATCGATAGGATTCGATGGAATAGAAAAACAATGAGAAATAGAAGAGAAACTTAACCTCAAAAAGTGGCGCTCGGCCTGGATACGGCTGTTGCTGCCGTTCTTCTCGGTTGTGCCCGGCACGCGCGCTGTGCCTCCGCACGGACCTGGCCGCCCGGCGGTGCCGTGCCCAGGGCTAGGAGAGGTCGCCGAGGGTAAGCAGGGTGGTGGCGTGCTAGGGTTTAGGTGCATAGTTGCTCAATCTCCTTCATATGCGCGTGGGTATATATATGTGCAGGGGAACCCGAAGGCTGGCTCGGTTCTGCTGGTTCTATGCATGGGGGCTCGAGCCTGTTGTGCTGAACTCGGGTTGGGGAGCAATGGCCGGGCTGGGCTTCGAGTTTTTCTGCTAGGCAAATTCTTTGTGGGGAAAATTAAGGTCTCAGGCTGGGGAGCTTAAGGCTCGGCCTAGCTGCTCGGTTAAGGGGGTTGGTTTGGTTTCTATTGTGGGCTCGGGTGTTACTACTGCTGCTGCTTTTGTTTATAGGGAACTGAAGTATAGGTAGATGTATGCTCATCTATACACATGTAATACATAAATCTAACCACCCCGGACTGTACCATCTTAATGGGCCTTATCCAATTGACATTAGGAATACAACTGAACCACATGAAGTAAACATTTTGGTGGCCTATTATGCTTAATTCCCTTACTCGCAATGGTATTAGCTGTGGAATCCTTGACCACGTTTAGGATGGGATCGATCAACTTGTAGAGAAATTAAACTGTCCAAACCAAGCTGCATGAGGGAGACTACAGCATTACCTTAGAGTCATTATCATGTAAAATCATAGTTTTTACATAATAAACTTTGTTATATAATGTACATATACGTAAATTCAATTGACACTAAAAAGGACAACCAATAATAATAATATCTAATAGTAATAAATATATTTATTTAATCACCACAATATAATAAAATAATAATTAAATAATTAAATGGTGGTTTGGTGAATCCATACTACTCACCTTTATCCGAGTCCAGAAAATTGTACAAATATTGTAAAATAATATTTAATAATAAAAATACCAATTTTTGTACAAATATTCAAACAATTAAAAATGTACATCAATACCTAATAATTTAGAAAATATTTGTACACACATCAAATATGTCTACCTGGTCGTCGTTGGTCTCACTACATACCTACAAAGGCTTGGATTCGGTTCGGGCCCAGTTCGGGCTAAGTTGGTACCATCGGGTCGTCTAAAATCAATATATCTAATTAATAAATATTAATTCATCGGTGGGGGTTAAGTCGTAACTTGGCCCAGTTTTCCTAGTTAGGACACACTTTTGGCTGGGTCTTCCTTGGCATGACTAATACACTAGTCAAGGCACGCCACTGCACTATCCGTGCCATGATTCCTAGTCGTCTGATACTACCAAACTCAACCATGGCTAAAGTCATCTACCGTAATAATTATTCATAAAAATCTAAAAATTACCACTTAAATCAAATAAACAATAAAAAAAAATTTAAAAAAATTTTTCAGGAAGGGAGGCTACACACATCGCGAGGAGAGATCATGTTGGTACATCCAGACTTAGTACCCGAAGTTACCCAGGAGGTGTCATCTCCTACCAACAAGAAAAAGGGTAGGAAGTCTAGATCCTGCCATACAATTTCAGCCAAAGCTGAGGAAGCTGCAGCCATTGTTATCCGGTCTGGAGCACAAGTCCAACCCGCATGGGATAGTTCAGTCGAAGATCCTCAGCCGGCAACGTTGCCTCCCTCTGATGTTCCAAGGCCATCTCAGCCTCCACTGGCGGATAAGTCCAAGCTAAAGGAAACCTGCTTCGACAGGCCACTCTGTAACGATGTACCTTAGGGGCTAGAGAGACCTTACAACTTTGACATATTAGCACAATTGGCTAATACGCTAGCAAAGTTGTCGTTATATGAGCTCCTAAGGCTCTCCAAGGATCTTCGTGTCGCATTGAGAGAAGCGCTCCAAAATACTGACGCCTACTTAGCTCAGGTCAAGCCTCCAGGGGAAGACTCGTCAGCAGAGCTACAGGACAGCAGTGGCATAGATGAAATACCTAATATCATATTTACTCCACAGGACATATTGATCAAGTCTAACTTGCATGATCGCCCCTTGTACTACACTGGATACAAAGACGACATCAAGGTGGATCAGATGCATATCGACCATGGCTCCTCAATTAGCATCATCCCCAAATCAACTTGCTCCCATTAAAGGCACTTACTTCCTGGTCCCAGACAGAAGATGATGAGATCATACGGTCATCTTTGGTCGAAAAAAAGGTCCTCAATTTTTCACGCCACAAAAGTTCGATCTCGGACTTGAAGCTGGAAGATTACCGTTCTACCTGTATAATCCTCAAGCCAAGTACGTCATACAAAAGCAGGGGTACGACATGGAGGCTACCCCAGGTCTGAATTGTGGCAACGGTCGACGATTGCCTCTACAGCCATCGGCACAGGCTGGGAAACCTCAGAACTGTTATCACAAATCCAGACATGGCCTCGGGTATGTTACACCAGCAACAACGCCCGAGAGTTCCGATGTAGAATGCGAGTGGCACTCTCATTCGTCCGAGTCACCCACTTACGACTCCGATAAACAGCATTGGAGATATATTCAGACAGACATTATCTGTCAATATGACATCCGCTGATATTGAAGAGGAAGACGAAGACCTACTCGAACCGTTTGAGTTGGAGCCATGGGTCCAATAACTGGATGAACAATGGGAGAAGCGCTTCGAACTGCGAGACCCTCCCACTGAAGACGAGGACATAAAAGTTAACCTCGGTGATGAATCCTCTCCAAAGCCAATCTTCGTCAGTAAAAGACTAACAGACGGTGAGCATGAGTCATTATTGTAACTCATCAGAGAATACATCAACGTCTTTGCCTGAAGCTATGAAGACATGCCAGGGTTAAATCCCGAGATCGCACTTCATAAGCTTAATATTTATCCGAGCGCAAAACCATCCATGCAACAACAACGGCGATTCCGTACAGACATCATGAACTCCATCGAAGCGAAAGTAAACAAGCTTATAGCTAGCATTTTTATCCACGACTGTATAACAGTACACACCGATCCATTGGAAGTTGTTCCGTTGACAAAAGCTATTCTCGCAGTCACCGACTACTTCTCTAAATAGGCGAAAGCTATTCCGTTGACAGAAATAAAGACATCAAACGTTATTAGTTTCATAAAATGTCACGACATTTACCGTTTTGGGCTGCCATTGAGAATCATTCATGACAATGGTCCACAGTTCGTAAGCCATGCCTTCTATCGATTCTGTGACAAGAAACGAATTCAGAATATGGCTTCAACGGCCTACAATCCATCAGCTAATGGGCTGGCCGAAGCCTTTAACAAGACCATAATCAAGCTTCTCAAAAATTTCGTGTCTTCAAATAAGTGCGACTGGAATGAAAATCTTGGTGAGTGCTTATGGGCATATCGCACCACAATTCGGACGGCCACAGGAAATACGCCTTTCTTTCTGGTTTACGGGAGCGAGACAGTCCTCCCACTGGAGACCCAGATCCCCTCGCTCTTCGTAGCCCTCACTTACCAGCTTACTTCGAATGATAATTACCGTTGACGACTACAAGAGCTAGAATCCCTAGACGAGAAGCGCTTACAAGCTCAACAACGAATCGAGCTCTATCAAGCACGCATCTCTAGAGCCTTTAACAAGAAGGTCAAACTGAGAATATTCCAAGTAGGCAATCTCGTCTTGACAGTTCGCAGGCCGATGGTTATGACTCACAAAACTGTCGGCAAGTTCCAACCCAAGTTGGAGGGCCAATTTGTCATCGAGACCGTATTCTTCAACGACGCATACCGTCTCGCAAAATAAAATGGAGACTTGCTCATGATACCCGTCAACGGCAAGTTCCTCAAGAAAAATTATGTCTAAACGACATCTTCTAACTATCTCTCAGATTGCGAGTTATGTACCCTCTGGTACTGCTGAACTTACACTCTAACCCCAAATCTTCCAGATTGTTGAGTTATGTACCCTCAGTTATCGCTGAATTTACTCTCTGAATGCTCCGAGTGGATTCATATCGCATCTTCGGGGTGACAAGTTATGTATGATCATACTTCTGAACTTCCACACTAAATGCTTTCCCCACCGAAGTTTGCCTCAAAATCTATTACTCGCACCACTAGTGCGCAGAAGAGTAATAGGTCCATCAAAGATCATTCTTGGTTATTGTTTATCACGTCCATATTACCTCTGATACCGATAGTCTCATGACTTAACACATGTACCAAACCCAGGATAAAAGACATGGTGTTAAGACCACAAAACCTATCACGTCCATATTTCCTCTGTTGGGTTTTGTTTCAAATCTATTACCTGCACCGCCAGTGCGCAGAAGGGTAATAGGTCCATGAAAGTTATTCTAATCTATTACTCGCACCATCGGTGTACCAAAGAGTAGTAGGTCCACAAAATATCATTCAAATCTATTTGTTCGTATTTCCAGATGCACAAAAGGACAATAGGTTAACAAAATTCCCCAACTGGAAAAACAACCACGTCCATATTACCTCTGAGTTATTTTTTCGTCCATCACAAACAAACCACCCCATACGTAGAACTTCTACGTTGATAGCATCTCTTAGTTGTTCTTTGTATCCTCATTAGGCCTACTCCTACCACGTCCTCATTACCTCTGAGTAGGAAGGCCCTACTTTAGACCCATATTTACCACGTCCTCATTACTTCTGATTAAATATGTTGGTTTTCTCTCCACTTATTATCTGTACTCGTACCGCCAGTACACAAAAAGGATAATAGGTCCACAAATGTCCTCTTTTGACCACAAATGTTGTATTAGGTCCTCTAGTACATGTACCCCTTCTTCACAATCATATGCTTCTGGAACCCAGTTGTCCCATGGAATTGATTACCCGTTACGTAGAACTTCCACGTCCATATTACCTCTAAGTTGTTCTATGTATCCTCATTTGAGTCCATTCCCACCACGTCCTCATTACCATTAACCCCATATTTACCATGTTCTTATCACCTCTGAGTAAACATGATGTTTTCTCTCTCAACTTATTATCCGTACCTAAAACCAAGGTACGCCAAGGATGATAAGTCCATATAAAATCCCCAGCGGAAGTACCCAAACCTATCACGTCCATGATACCTCTGATAGGATTGCCACACCTAAACAACTCTACTTTCTATGCTTCTTATTCAAAGTATTCCAAATTTGCAATTTAAAAACTTTGAAGGGGGTCTGTAGAAGCATGAAAAATATTACTTTTAGTCCCACATCGGAAAGGAGAAAAAGAAAGTGCTCATTCCATTCTATATATAGAGCCCCCTTGCCTCCTTTGAAAAGGGCACCAAAAATAAAAAAAGAAAAGAATCACTCAATTGAGTCACTCGCTGTCATGGAGAGGATGAGTTAGGTTCTGAGTACTAGGCGTATTCATGGGCTAGTATAAAGAAATCCAAGGCGGTACGGGCCATGCGCTTTAAACGTGCTATGCCAACAGTAAACCAGAGATACGCGCACAAAAATCATACGTGCTACCGATGGTAAACTGTACAGAATCGTCTCGGGTGCATTTGTACCAGATATGAGTCGAGTTATAGTCCTCCTCCCACTTGGGTGTAGCTATTGCGCTTGAACTAAGTCGAGGGGGAATCTCTTGCTAAAGTCCCCCTCCCACTTTGGTGCAGCTATTGCACTTGAACTAAGTCGGAGGGGGGATCTCTTGCTAAAGTCCCCCTCCCACTTGGGTGCAGCTATTGCTCTTGAACTAAGTCAGGGGGGAATCTCTTGCGGGCCAGACCCCATGCGGCCCATTGAGAATATCGAAGCTTCCAACTTGGACTCTTCCTACTACGCACCTTCGGGTACTAAGTTGAAGAAGTCTAGGGCCATATCGCATAATTTATGTGCGGGCCTGTCATAGCTCGTCCTGGCTCGTAGTGCTTTACTAGCCTTATACCAGAGAGCTAATATGATGGTCCTAAAAGTCTCGCTACAACGATCGAGCGCAGTGCTTTACTAGCCGGTGATCAGGGAGCAAATATGATGATCCCAAAAAAGTCTTCCTATAACGATCAAGCGCAGTAGTTTACTAGCCGGTGATCAGGAAGCAAATATGATACCTACGTACCCGGGCGCTCGGGATACCCGGGCCCACAAAACAGATACGAAGGTAGATTAATCTGCTATCAACCGGCGAGAGGTGATTACTCACAAATACAAGAAGAGAGAAGCAACCTTGGCGTGCGATAAACCCCTTCCAGGACATCACTGCACCCAAGCCATCATCAACTGCCGCTGCCACAAGATAGTGGCTCCGCTATCAAGGCAGTCGGTGTTCCAGCGACTGCGTCCTACTACGCCTTTCCAACATCATCTCAGAAACATGATGCCAATTGAAGACGTTGTAACGGTCTGCTCTCAACTAGATGCGTTACTCAGATGTCTCAGTCAGGCGCATCGTCTCATTCAAGCGCATCACGATCTTCTGAAGGAGTCCACTGTCAAATCATCTTCGAACAAGGAGATCAGTCAAGAAGGAGACAAACAAAATTCTCTTAATTCGTGACATTCGGCACAGCACCTCCTCCTAGGGCCCCTATACCCATCCAGCCAGAAGATATCCTTCATGCGGCTTAATCATGAAACATTCCTCATGCGGCTCGGTCATGAGACTTCCTTCATGCGGCTCGGTTAGAAGGCATTCCTCATACGGCTCGGTCATGAGATATTTCTCATGCGGCTTGGTCATGAGACATTCTTCATGCGACTCGGTCATAAGACATCCTTCATGCGGCTCGGTCATGAGACGTCCTTCATATGTGTCACGCCCCAGAACCAGAATACTGGCAAGTAGGGATGGACCAGGCCAGCTACGTATACCAAAGTACTCCAGTACTCCGAAATAACGTATAAGCTGTATAGATGGGGGTTACTACTACAAGCCAACAGTCGATCCTAGGTCAAGCAATCCTAGGTATCTCAATCACAGGTAGTAAACAATGTACAAGAAGTAAGATCAACTGGAATATAAAATAGTGAAGCGTCCCAAACTATCATATATCAATGATCATGAAGCTAGTAATACATAGTGAAGACTAGCAAGAGTAATAGTCATACATGATAAGCTCTAGCTATAGCCTAGAATACGCAAATCATGTTCTGGCCCGTAGGCTAAATGTCAAGTCCAAAACACGAGCTAAACACGTGCTCGGAGGCTAAACGCCACAAAAGAATAATGTACATAACTAGTGGGAGAATGAAATAGAAAACCCACTAAGGTACTCTGGTGCTCTGGGTAATCACCAATGAGTGGAAGGTACGGAAGATCCTCCGGGCTCCTCTATCAGATCTGGTCAATTGAAAACCAGTGGGGTCAGACCCCCAATAGCAAGTACCACAAAGGAAGCCAAACTATGAACTAAAACCAGCATGCAAATCATAGCAATGGATAGAGAGAGGGAGATGAGTAAGTACTAATCGAGACTCGTGCACTACCAATGTACTTATCCCGAGAATAGAAGGACAATAAGTAAAGCAACATGTAGCATAAAGTAAAGGACATGTGACGTAATGTAAACTGTGTACATGTAAGGGAAAGGAAGCATGTGAACATGAAAGATAAATAAGACATGTAAGCATGTTAAGTAGACGGAGCATGTGAGCATGTTATGTAACTGGAGCATGTGAGCATGTTAAGTAACTGGAGCATGTAAGCATGTTAAGTAGTTAACTGGAGCATGTGATCATGTTAAGTAACTGGAGCATGTAAGATAACTGAAACATATGAGCATGTTAAGATAACTGGAGCATGTAAGATAACTGGAATATGTGAGCAATAGGATAACTGAGACATGTGAGCATGTTAAGATACTATATAGAACGACAAATGATAAGATAACTTAGGAACTATTTCGAAACCTAAGTTACAACCCGTAAACCAAACAAGGATCGGGGTTGTAACCCTTCTCCTGAACAGAACTTTAGTATCTAATCATTTACCGAAAAAAGTAAAGCATAAACAAAGATGTACTGAAATAAACAAATTCGGACACTACCTAGACAAACTAGACTAGACTGGACTCCATACAAAAGTCACGGCCAAGCAATGAGTACGGCTTTATACATTAATTAACTAGGGTTGTCACAATCCTAATTACTAACAAATACAAGTTTAAGAATTCTAAGTCCAGCACCTGCCTGCTACTACCTGAATGGTCCAAGCCAATGATAATAGTGGATACATCGCCCAGGAGACAAATGTATCCTAGTAGTGGTACATCGCCCAGGAGACAAATGTATCCTATGGTAATAGTGGATACATCGTCCGGGAGACAAATATATCCTATTGTAGTGCAATACTCGATGGTGCGCTGGAAGTGTGCTCATCATGACAGATAGCTCCAAATCCCATGTATATATATATATTGCCAAGACCAAAGGGGCAACAGGTAACTGGGAAATTCTTAATGATCTAAGTAATCAAGCTAGTTGTTTAGTCCTTAACATTTTCTTGTTGGATTCCGGGTGTGGCATTTCGCAGAATCCATCCTAGACATGAGACATGCAAGACTGGACAAGACAAGCAAGATTGTGCACCATAACAAGCCACAACAAGAAAAGTATAAAAGACAAGAAGCCAGGAGTGCGCTACGACGAGCCACTATCAAGGAGCAAGACATGTACTGGAATCAAGAGTGCGCCATGACAGGCCACTATCATGTAAGCAAAGAAAGACATGTACAAGAGTACACCACGACGGGTCACTATCTAATAAGCAAAGAAGACATATAATAAAAGTGGGCCACGACGGACCACTATCATGTAAGCAAGGAAGACATGTAACAATTATCATAGCTTGTAAGAAAGAATCTATCAAAGACATATCATGGCATGTGGGAAAGAATAATTAAAGCTAAGTACATTTTATAAGAAAATAATTGAATATGTGCTAGTGTCAAGTATATATAGGGTGTACAATCATTTTTTAACTATGCAAGATCATATAATCATGTTAAGAAATCATTACAATCGAAGAATAATATCAAAAACGGACAAAAACGGGCAGAAACGGGCAAAAACAGACAAAAATAGCCTAACCGGATTATCCGGCGGATTATTGTAGATTTTTGGCAGATTTCCCGAAGTATCACAGCAAGTTTTGTGGTGCAAGTGCGGATTTTCCGACGGATTTCCGCAGATTTCCGACGGATTTTCCGAACCGTCACAGAAAGTTGATTTTGAACTCAAAACTTGTTTCGGCCATAAAAACTTTATTTTAAATCGAAATTCGGATTTTCAAATGTCAAAATTGTATAGAATTGAATTTCCTACAACATGGAAGTATTAGTTTTCACAAATCAAAAAATTTGATAGATCAATACCTCAAAATACTCCCAAACAGAGGTTCTCGGGACACCGAAACGGGTTCCGATTGCCACCAAACTCAAAATCCATGATATACAAACTATGTGAGGGCCTAATATATGTATATGTGACCAAGATACATGATGGTAATACTAGTATCACTCTTGATACCAAGTTTTCTACTAAGTCCATATTGGATTTTAACAGAAAATCAAAACCTTGTTTAAACAAATTTTGGAAACATGCACATATACGAGAATCATAAGGAAAACATATTTAACAAAATGAGTTCGGGAAAATTCTAAGCATTTAATACCAAGGAAAACAAAAATGATAATAAAATAATATGGTTCATAGATTTGGCAAGATGTACTTGCCTCGGTTAAGCTCCAAGCCTAATCTTCTACTCTCCTCCTAGGGGGGTTAGACACCACACCCAAGGCCTCAAGGCCAAGCTCTTGGCAAGCTCCAAGGGGGAGAGAAGGGAAGAAGAAATGAAGAGAGAGTGAAGAGAATGAAAAGAGGGAGGAGAGAGAAAGTAAAATGGTATATATAGAAGGGGAAATTAATCTTAGCCGTCGGATGGTGATCCATGTGAAGATCTAAGTCAATCCAAACCATCAAAACAAAACCAAATATCCAATGGGTAATAGGGTGCATCTACACTATTCATGAAAATATCTAAACACTATTCATCAAAATATCTAAAATACTATTCACGAAAATATCGGAAACACTATTCATAAAAATATCTGAAATCGAAAATATCTAAAGTGTGGAAAATCTGTCTAGACGGTATGCCGTCGGTATACTCCGGTATACTGGCGGTATGCCGGCCAAGAAGAAAATCTATAAGTTAGGAAAATTTTAAACCATTACGAAAATCAAGAAAATACGAAATACACTACAAAATACGAATCCGTATATAAATACCGATACTGTGAGACGAGTCTCACAATATGGCTCGACCATGAGACATTCTATCATGCGGCTCGGTCTTGAGATATTCCTTCATGCGGCTCGGTCAAGAGACGTCCTTAATGCGGCTCGATCATGAGACATTCTTTCATGCGGCTCAGCCATGAGACATTCCTCACACGGCTCGGCCAGGAGACATCCTTCATACGGCTCGCCACAGAAGATTAGTTGATGCACGTGACAAGTTGACCAGGTCTCAACTGCTCAGATTTGCTACAACGACAAATCACAGCAAATCCTAACAAATCCCCAACTATCAGTCACAGACCGAGTCTCGAGGCATGATTACGGCCATATGGCTCGGGGATTTATCACATGGCCATCTATGCAGCTCATCTCGAAATTACTATAAATAGCAGGCACCACACCCATGCAAATGGTTGGCAATCCAAGGCTGGCAACCTTCGAAAAGCAATTTCTTCAAGAGCTAAGGACTGCGTCAGATAGTCCAAAGAGTAAGGCAGAGTTGATAACACTTTCCCGAGCCTCTACCGTCACCCCCCAAAATTAAAACTAAACAATTATACTTAGATTATTTCCTAGGATTTCTTTCTAGGCTTTTTTTTGTACAAGTGAGTTGGAATCAATTTCAGTGTTCCTGTAATACCTGTCTTTGATTTTTTAATAGAAAACAGACATTTGTCTCCAGTACACAGATGGAGAAGTCGAAAAGAACCTCATATAAGAGGGAGGTGGTCACAAAAGCTACACAAAGCAGGAAACAGAAGTCTGAGATTTATTCTGAGTGAAACAAGCATCCGTGTAGGTACTACTAGGTAGCACTGCGCTTCAGCAAGTTAGCTTCCGTGCATATACTACTTAGCAGAGCTGCATTTCAATGAGGGAGCATCCGCACAGGCACTACATGGTAATCCTGTACGTCAGCAAGAACTTTAGCACATCTTGTAGTCGTTGTAAGCCCCTAAAATTAGGGCTTATTATTTTTTTATTTTTATAAATCAATTATTTTGAATAAATATTATTATTTGATTATTATTTAATTTAATATTCTTTACCGTGACTTGGAATTCTAGAGCATCAGGGATGCCAGTCTCTGGAAACTTCCTTCTTGGAGTTTGTAGTAGACGAGATTATCTCCATTTTGATATATCATATCCCACTTGAACTCGTTCCCTTGTGCTCTTTTTGCTTCGCGCAAGTTCGGGTCAATATTAGACCATTTAATTATTAATTGAATTTCCACTCTTTTCCTTGATCATCATATGCGCGTTACCATGACTTTTAATTTAGGAGTACCAGACTAGTCATTTTCTCGAAACCAAATTGTCGTGTTTGATCTACTCGAGACGCTCTTCACCCATGACCTTTGTGTCCCACTCAGACACTCCATTTTGTGCTCCATTTCCTTTACACAACTTTCGGTTCAATTTAGGCCAATTAATTATTTACCGTAAAACCTGATTTAATTTCCTATTTAATTTCCGGGCCCGACATCGGTCCAATCCAGACGACCCAATATATGGTCCTGGCCTGTTTTGAGCCTACTATGCACGCGCCACTTGCGTGCCACCGATTTGATCTCCCTTGTGCTCCCATTCCATCCGTAAATTTTAATTGGTTTAATTTATAAATTAATTAAATCTTGGCTTTGACTTTGTCCAAACTTGGCCCAATGTCCGACCCAGTTTGGCATGGACCCAACCATGACTGCCCATACATCCCACTGATGTGTCTGCATTTTTCTCTATTTGAAAATACGTTATTTTATATAAAATATCTCTACCTCTCTCTTTTATATATATATACATATATTATATATATGTATAATGTAACTCTCTCTCTCTCTTCATTTAAACAACACTCTCTCTCCTCACATCACCCACTCCCCCTCACCCATCTGGCTGACACCCCCATCACCCTCACAGCCAACCAACATCTCCTCCCCTCTCTCTCTAAATATCTCTCTCACTAAATATCTCCCTCTCTCTCTATATATAATATATACACACCCACATATATTATATATACATATATATCTCTCTCTCATTCTCTCTACACACCTCACCACTCTCTCTTTACAGCTAACCCCCCCTCCTGTGCTGTACACGAACACCCCCTCCCCCATCTCTATTCTATTACTCTCTCTCTCCTCCCTTAATATTTACACACACATACATCTCTCTCTCTTTTTCTCTCAACTCACACACACACACCACACCATCAACACCACCAACCCTCCCACAGGCCCTTGGCCGAGCTCCTTCCATGCTCGACCTCCTCCTCCTCCTCCCTGGCAGAGCACCACCACCAGCAACCCAAGCCCGAGCTCCTCCTTCCTCTCCATTTTTCTTTACTTCTTCTTCTTCTTTAAACCACTCCCACCACCACCACATCCATCCCACCACCTCCACTCTTAACCAGCCGCCGCCGTCGTGCTCCGGCCTGGCCCGCCCCGACGTGCGTACATGCGAGCGTAGCCCAGCCGCAGCTGCAGCAGGCAGCAGCCCCAGTGCAGTAGTGTGCGCACGGCCACGCGTGCCGGCGCCGCCGTTGCCGGCTGTGGTCGCCGTGGCTGGCCTCCGAGCCTCTGGACGCACACAGGCGCACCACCCTGTGGCGGCCAACGTCCTCCGGGATGCGCCGTCTAGGCGTTTCGTGCGTTTTGAACGAGATCCCGTCGACGCGCGCGCGGACAAATTTCAGAAAGTTCGCTCCGGAACAGCGACTTCGTACCGATTTTTTGGACAATCCGACCGTTGGATCGGCAAACTCCTTGCTCTGTCTCAATCTTGGTATATCCCTCTTCACCTCTGTCATGTTTGAACAGTTAATTTCGTCGTTTGATACATCAAAACCGGCCACCAAGTTGACGTTTTAATTTGTACTATTTTTGGACAGTTTTGCGATGCCAACTTCGCGGGTTCGTATCTTCATCGTTGCAGCTCCGTTTTGCGCGCTACCAGTTCCGGTGCATAGCTGGTATAACCCTATTCCTGCCCCCTGTAGATTTTATTTCAGTTTGAGCTTGTTAGGTCGGTTGAATTCGACGCCAAAGTTGGTCTTTTGAATTCTTAGTATTGCATTTGTAAAATTCCATTTTTGAACCCGGGGCTCCGAATTCAAATTCTGACACCACCAGTCGACTCGTGGCGTCGTTCTGGCATGGTTTCAAATAAAGTTTGCTTGATTTGGAGAACGTGGGCCCTGGCACGCATTTCGGTGCAAAGCGGGTCCCACTTTTCTGGGTCAATGTGTCATTTTGAGTTCGGCTCATCGGAATCCAATTCTAGATATACCGTTGAGTTCGTATCGTCATTATGGACTCGTTGACATATAATTTGCTGAGTTTTGAGGACATTAGCTCTGACACGCTTTTTCGTGCAAATCGAAATTTCAATGTCCTGGTCAACGAACCAATTTGAGATCGGGTCAACGGAATCCAATTCTGGATATACCATTGGGTTCGTATCGTCATTCTGGATTCATGGACATATAATTTGTTAGGTTTTGTGAACTTTTATTTTGGCACATTTTTCGGTGCAAAGTGTGTCCAACGGCAGATATTATTTTGGCCCAAAATTACCGTTTTGCCCCTATGTCCAAATTGGACTTTTGGACAGGCTATCCTAGCTGATTTGACTATTCTGGACACGTTGGTGATGTTAGTTTCATCATCCGACAACATCTGTAGATTTCTTCCCTTTTTGTGTCATCCTATTATTATAATCTTTCTCCTTTTGTGGTATTTTGAGATCTATCGATTCCAGTGATTTCACAACCACTGAAATTGAATGTGTTAACCTTGTAGATGTTTATAGAGACTAGCTTTGACCCAGTTTGACCATGGTTGACTACTTTGACTGAACGTCGAATTAGAGTCAACATTTGACCTAGGTTAGACTAGTTTTAACCTTGGTTGACCATAGTTGACTATTTTGACCAAAGTCAACCGTAAGTCAACCGTAGCATAAAATTGATTAGAACTGGACCGAAGTTGACCAGTTAACCCAAAGTCAACTGTTAGTCAATGTTAGTCAAGTTGACCTAGAGTTGACCTAGAATTGACCAGAGTTGACCAGTTGACCAGAAGTCAACTGTAAGTCAACCCTTGACTTAGATTGACCTAATTTGACTTGTTTTGACTTGCCTTGACCTAGTTTGAGTTAGTGTGACTTGATTTTACTTCCAAACCCTTATATTGATATAGTATTTCCACCTATAGGTCCTCGAGGCACTATTCTTGGACCAGTTGACATATTCCACCAGATCACAGGCGAGTACATTCTCTGATAATATTTCTGTTTTATGTTATCGTTTATGTTTCTTGTATTTAGTGTAGATACCCTTGTTCTCTTGACACTTTGTTCACACGGATTGGTATTTTCCTGGATCCCGTCATGAGATATTATTTCTTGCTCTCCTTGGTATATCTTGTGCAAGTCTTTCTTGCTCTTTGTGCATTGTATAGACACGATTCCTGCGAAGGCTAGCTACCCTCTCAGAGAATCGCGTGTCATGATGTGTCTTGGTTGGATCCACTATACTGGTCGGGGACGGAGAGTATTAGTGTAGATGTGTGGTCATTATCCACCTTGTGATTCTTGTAGATCTTGTGAGTGTTAGTCATACACCCACGTATGATTAACCAGGACAGTAGACCTTGTGCAGACCCAAGCCGGCCACATGTTGAAACTAGTACTCACACACTTAGACAGATGATTCTTGATTCTTGTACATGCCATGATCAGTTTTACTTGCCTTGTTCTAGCTCTAGATTTACAGCTTACCTTGCCATGATACTCACATGTACATTTCATGATTTCTTGTATATTCTCTTTATCTACTGCTACATGTTCAATATCGTCTAATTAGAACTGTTATTTGAGATTTGTGCTCGTTCCATCCTGACTGGATATGTTGACAAAATTTTAGGAGTAGTTGTGCCCTCAGTATTGGACTTCATGATGTTGCTAGCTGAGGTGGATCTCACTATTCTTCTATGTGAGTTGCCTGGTAGTTATCCTTAGTTAGTCTTGTTGTTCCTTCTTTATTTTTCTGTCTTATGATCATTGTAGATTCTAGTTGTTCTAGTGATATTGTTATTATTTCTTGTCTTATCTTCCTTAGTTTTCGTGATGTGATATAAGTACATTCTAGTTATGGATCCTTAGATGTTGTAGTTAGTATAGTATACTTGACAGTGTTCTACCGCCGATACCGCGGCGTAGGCTGGGCGTGGCCCATGTATTCGTACCCGTATATCCGGGTGCGAGTCATGACACATTTTTAGTGGTGGCCCATGCAGGTCAGTCTTTGCTATTAATGCGAAGTCGTGGTAGTACTTGAGCTTATCTGTACTACTGCGAGCCTGTGCTAGGATTAAGGTTGAGTCATGGAATATTATAAGATTTTGGTACTCAGTCACATATTAGGAACTCTTGGTAGATTCCAGGGATGATCCTTGGGAATCTTATTTCGAAGGCTTTCAAATCTTTTTCCACTTGTTTCCATTCGTCCTGATTTCTGAAATATATGTCCGTATCAAACTTTATTCCTTCTCGGGATGAGTTTGTGGACCCTAGAGGGAAGGTATAAGTTGGACTTGTATATCATCTAGGTTGGGGAGAGAATATGATTTACCAACCTCGTATCATGGTCGAGGTTTGTTTTAGATTATATTCTACCATTTTCTATCTTGACCTAGGTAGTACCCTCGGGACTTTCCCTAAGATTTTCCTCTGAACCCTATCTCGGAAGTTGTTTTCGTTGTTTCTATTAACTTACCCTTGACTTGTTGTTGAATTTTAAATCTTAATATTCGTTGTTGACCTTTGATTTTGTTTTGGATAATTCTTTTAAGAATTGAGTTAAGATATCCTGATAAACATATTTTGGACGAGGACGATGAGAACAGTAAGTGTCTTCTTTACTTATGGAGTTTGGAATTTATCGCAGTCATATTAGCTAGCCTGACAGGGACATGGAGCCTGATTTTAGATATACTATCCTAGTTATGGAATTTAGATTCTCTTGCAGCCATACCGGTTGGCATGGTAAGGAATCTAGATGACATGATTATAGCGTGTATACCTTGGTTATGGACTCTATCGTTTATTGTAGCTATGTTTACTGGCGTGGCGTAAATTCTGGCAACATGATTTTGGATAGACGTGTATGGTTATCAGGTCATATCTTAAGTTTATTTACTTCCTTTACCAATTGAGCAAGATAATTCCTACCATTATTTCTTGTTTATCATTAATTTCTCTCCCATCGTATGATGATTTCCTCATCTTGCCGTCATTTTCTTTGTCTTGTTTAGCTATGTCTTGATTACACAAATCAACTATCTCATATCTACATCTGTTATCTACACTTAAAAAAAAAACTCTAAAAATTTCGAAATGTTTATATCTCAATTGTTTCTAAAATTTTAATACTATTAAGATTTTGATTCCCTTCTGTCCATGACCAATCAATTTTGGTCGTCTTGTTTATCGTGCCAAAGAGTCTTGGTTGCTGACTAGACTCTAGATGACTTCAAATTCCTTGTGACTTGGGTTCCTTCCTAAATTGTGCTTTTAGGACCTTGATTTCGAATTTATGATTTTATCGTCTTTCATAGCTGAACTTGGATCTTGATTGTGCTTATGTGACCTATAATCCGATTTCTATCAAATCTATCTCTCAATCGTGCTGTTCTCAAAATTTTCTCTCCATTTGCTTCTCTTAGCCCTGTTTTAGATCATGACTATCCAACTTTGATTTTCATGATCTTGATAATCTTAACCCTCAAATCGTACCAAGTGAACTTAGACTATTTCCGATTTTAATCGCGTTCGAACTTGGATCGTATTTCATGATTTTATTAATCATCCTCCTTAATCTTTGATCGGGCCTATAAGACATTGACTTAGATTTTTGTTTTGTGTCTGAAATTTTATCTCAACCATGCCAAACCTTGTTTTGGTCATGGTTAGCTTTCATCTTGATCGGGCCTATGCGACTTTCGGGTTGATTTCCATCAACCTAAGTCCTACAAATCACCCCGTACTTGAACTTCATTATATCTTCGATTCTCCTAATCGTCTCTAAAATTGTGTCCCAATGACTTGGCTTATTTCTAAAATCATGCACATATAATTTTGTTCATACCATGATTCTTTCGTGCCAAATCCCTCATCGTGCCTGAACAATTGTAAATCGATTTTCTTGATCGTGCAAACTCGTCATTCTTGGATCGTGCCTAAAATATTGCCTAAATCTTCTATCATATTTTTAACCCCACTACCAACCTTTAATTTCGAGGATGAATTTTTATAAGGTGGGTAGGATTGTAAGCCCCTAAAATTAGAGCTTATTATTTTTTTATTTTTATAAATCAATTATTTTGAATAAATATTATTATTTGATTATTATTTAATTTAATGTTCTTTACCGTGACTTGGAATTCTAGAGCATCAGGGATGCCAGTCTCTGGAAACTTCCTTCTTGGAGTTTGTAGTAGACGAGATTATCTCCATTTTGATATATCCTGTCCCACTTGAACTCGTTACCTTGTGCTCTTTTTGCTTCGCGCAAGTTCGGGTCAATATTAGACCATTTAATTATTAATTGAATTCCCACTCTTTTCCTTGATCACCATATGCGCGTTACCATGACTTTTAATTTAGGAGTACCAGACTAGTCATTTTCTCGAAACCAACTTGTCATGTTTGATCTACTCGAGACGCTCTTCACCCATGACCTTTGTGTCCCACTCAGACACTCCATTTTGTGCTCCATTTCCTTCACACAACTTTCGGTTCAATTTAGGCCAATTAATTATTTACCGTAAAACCTGATTTAATTTCCCATTTAATTTCTGGGCCCGACATCGGTCCAATCCAAACGACCCAATATATGGTCCTGGCCTATTTTGAGCCTACTATGCACGCGCCACTTGCGTGCCACCCATTTTGATCTCCCTTGTGCTCCAATTCCATCCGTAAATTTTAATTGGTTTAATTTATAAATTAATTAAATCTTGGCTTCGACTTTGTCCAAACTTGGCCCAACGTCCGACTCAGTTTGGCATGGACCCTACCATGACTGCCCATACGTTCCACTGATGTGTCTGCATTTTTCCCTATTTGAAAATACGTTATTTTATATAAAATATCTCTACCTCTCTCTTTTATATATATATACATATATTATATATATGTATAATGTAACTCTCTCTCTCTCTCTTCATTTAAACAACACTCTCTCTCCTCACATCACCCACTCCCCCTCACCCATGTGGCCGATACCCCCATCACCCTCACAGCCAACCAACATCTCCCCCTCTCTTTCTAAATATCTCTCTCACTAAATATCTCCCTCTCTCTCTATATATAATATATACACACCCACATATATTATATATACATATATATCTCTCTCTCCCATTCTCTCTACACACCTCACCCCTCTCTCTTTATAGCTAACCCCCCCTCCTGTGTTGTACACGAACACCCCCTCCCCCATCACTATTCTATTACTCTCTCTCTCTTCTCCCTTAATATTTACACACACATACATCTCTCTCTCTTTTTCTCTCGACTCACACACACACACCACACCATCAACACCACCAACCGTCCCACAGGCCCTTGGCCGAGCTCCTCCCATGCTCGACCTCCTCCTCCTCCTTCCTGGCGGAGCACCACCACCAGCAACCCAAGCCCGAGCTCCTCCTCCCTTTCCATTTTTCTTTACTTCTTCTTCTTCCATAAACCACTCCCACCACCACCACATCCATCCCACCACCTCCACTCTTCACCAGCCACCGCCGTCGTGCTCCAGCCTGTCCCACCCCGACGCGCGTGCGAGCGCAGTGCAGTCGCAGCCGCAGCTGCAGCAGGCAGGAGCCGCAGCGCAGCAGTGTGCGCGCGGCAATGTGCGCACGGCCACGCGTGCCGGCGCCGCCGCCGCCGGCCGTGGTCACCGTGGCTGGCCCCCGAGCCTCTGGACGCACCCAGGCGCACCACCCTGTGGCGGCCAACGTCCTCCGGGATGCGCCGTCTAGGCGTTTCGTGCGTTTTGAATGAGATCCCGTCGACGCGCGCGCGGACGAATTTCAGAAAGTTCGCTCCGGGATAGCGACTTTGTGCTAATTTTCTGGACAATCCGACCGTTGGATCGGCGAACTCCTTACTCCGTCTCAATCTCGGTATATCCCTCTTCACCTCTATCAAGTTTGAACCGTTAATTTCGTCGTTTGATACATCAAAACCGGCCACCAAGTTGACGTTTTAATTTGTACTATTTTTGGACAGTTTTGCGATGCCAACTTCGCGGGTTCGTATCTTCGTCATCGTAGCTCCATTTTGCACGCTACCAGCTCCGGTGCATAGCTGGTATAACCCTCTTCCTGTCCCCTTTAGATTTCATTTCAGTTTGAGCTTGTTAGGTCGGTCGAATTCGACGCCAAAGTTGGCCGTTCGAATTCTTAGTATTGCACTTGTAAAATTCAATTTTTGAACCCGGGACACCGGATTCAAATTCTGACACCACCAGTAGACTCGTGGCGTCATTCTGGCATATTATCATATAAAGTTTGCTTGATTTGGAGAACGTGGGCCCTGGCACGCATTTCGGTACAAAACGGGTCCTACTTTCTGGGTCAACGTGTCATTTTGAGTTCGGCTCATCGGAATCCAATTCCGGATATACCTTTGAGTTCGTATCGTCATTCTGGACTCGTTGACATATAATTTGCTGAGTTTTGAGGACATTAGCTCCGACACGCTTTTTCGTGCAAATCGAAATTTCAATGTCCTGGTCAACGGACCAATTTGAGATCGGGTCAATGGAATCCAATTCTGGATATACTGTTGGGTTTGTATCGTCATTCTGGATTCGTGAACATATAATTTGTTAGGTTTTGTGCACTTTTAATTCGGCACATTTTTCGGTGCAAAGTGTGTCCAACGACGGACATCATTTTGGCCCAAAATTACCGTTTTGCCCCTGTGTCCAAATTGGACTTTTGGACAGGCTATCCTAGCTGATTTGACTATTCTGGACACGTTGGTGATGTTAGTTTCATCATCCGACAACATCTATAGATTTCTTCCCTTTTTTGTGTCATCATATTATTATAATCTTTCTCCTTTTGTGTTATTTTGAGATCCATCGATTCCAGTGATTTCACAACCACTGAAATTGAATGTGTTAACCTTGTAGATGTTTAAAGAGACTAGCTTTGACCCAGTTTGACCATGGTTGACTACTTTGACTGAACGTCGAATTAGAGTCAACATTTGACCGAGGTTAGACTAGTTTTGACCTTGGTTGACCACAGTTGACTATTTTGACCAAAGTCAACCGTAGCATAAAATTGATTAGAACTGGACCGAAGTTGACCAGTTGACCCAAAGTCAACTGTTAGTCAACATTAGTCAAGTTGACCTAGAATTGACCAGAGTTGACCAGTTGACCAGAAGTCAACTGTAAGTCAACCCTTGACTTAGATTGACCTAATTTGACTTGTTTTGACCTGCCTTGACCTAGTTTGACTTAGTGTGACTTGATTTTACTTCCAAACCCTTATATTGATACAGTATTTCTACCTATAGGTCCTCGAGGCACTGTTCTTGGACCAGCTGACATATTCCACCAGATCACAGGCGAGTACATTCTCTGATAATATTTCTATTTTATGATATCGTTTATGTTTCTTGTATTTAGTGTAGATACCCTTGTTTTCTTGACACATTGTTCACACGGATTGGTATTTTCCTGGATCCCGTCATGAGATATTATTCCTCGCCTTCCTTGGTATATCTTGTGCAAGTCTTTCTTGTTCCTTGTGCATTGTATAGACACGATTCCTGCGAAGGCTAGCTACCCTCTCAGAGAATCGTGTGTCATGATGTGTCATGGTTGGATCCACTATACTGGTCGGGGACGGGGAGTATTAGTGTAGATGTGTGGTCATTATCCACCTTGTGATTCTTGTAGATCTTGTGAGTGTTAATCATACACCCACGTATGATTAACCAGGCCAGTAGACCTTGTGCAGACCCAAGCCGGCCACATGTTGAAACTAGTACTCACACACTTAGACAGATGATTCTTGATTCTTGTACATGCTATGATCAGTTTTACTTGCCTTGTTCTAGCTCTAGATTTACAGCTTACCTTGCCTTGATACTCACATGTACATTTCATGATTTCTTGTATATTCTCTCTATCTACTGCTACATATTCAATATCATCTAATTAGAACTGTTATTTGAGATTTGTGCTCGTTCCATCCTGACTGGATATGTTGACAAAATTTTAGGAGTAGTTGTGCCCTCAGTATTGGACTTCATGATGTTGCTAGCTGAGGTGGATCTCACTATTCTTTTATGTGAGTTGCCTGGTAGTTATCCTTAGTTAGTCTTGTTGTTCCTTCTTTATTTTCTTGTCTTATGATCATTGTAGATTCTAGTTGTTCTAGTGATATTGTTATTATTTCTTGTCTTATCTTCCTTAGTTTTCGTGATGTGACATGAGTACATTCTAGTTATGGATCCTTAGATGTTGTAGTTAGTATAGTATACTTGACAGCGTTCTACCGCTGATACCGCGGCGTAGGATGGGCGTAGCCCACGTATTCGTACCCGTATATCCGGGTGCGGGTCGTGACAGTCGTTACTTTATGAAAGTAAAACGACCATGTGCATCGGTTGAACGAAGCTTCAGCACATCTATGGACACTCCTCCAAAGAGCAAGTGTCCAAGCACATCGGCAAGGAAAGCTTCAACACATCTATGAGACGATATTCCGTGGAGTAGCCGCTCATGCGCATTAGCAAAACAGAGGACCAAAGTTTATTACCTATGACAGGCGGCTGTATGTCACTGTGAACTACGACTCCCACGTTCGGTGAGTCATCAACATCAACGGCCTCTGATGCGGGCCACTTTCCTTTAGCTTTCTTGGAGCTCGTCGCAGGAGATTTTGGGGTTCTTGATTTTTGGAGGCCATGGCAAAAAAAGTTAGGGTTTGAAAGAGGAAGAAGACTCTAATGAAAAGCTTTTGTGAGAAGGAAAAAAAAAAGAAATAATGCTTTTCTCTCTCCTTACATGGTAATCATGCGTGTCAGCAAGAACTTTAGCACATCTTGTAGTCGTTACTTTATGAAAGTAAAACGACCATGTGCATCAGTTGAACGAAGCTTCAGCACATCTATAGACACTCCTCCAAAGAGCAAGTGTCCAAGCACATCGGCAAGGAAAGCTTCAACACATCTACGAGACGATATTCCGTGGAGTAGCCACTTATGTGCATTAGCAAAATAGAGGACCAAAGTTTATTACCTACGACAGGCGGCGGTATGTCGCTGTGAACTACGGCTCCCACGTTCGGTGAGTCATCAACATCAACGGCCTCTGATGCGGGCCACTTTACTTTAGCTTTCTTGGAACTCGTCGTAGAAGCTTTTGGGGTTCTTGATTTTTGGAGGCCATGGCGAAAAATTTTAGGGTTTAAAAGAGGAAGAAGACTCTGATGAAAAGCTTTTGTGAGGAGGAAAAAAAGACATAAAGCTTTTCTCTCTCCTTACAGACCCTACTTATAGGGTACGACCACGTCAGCGAAAGAAGACAAAATGCTTCGTGAACGAAAAAACTATTCGAATTATGTGGAAAATAAGAGTAAAGATAATGATAACCTTTTCCTAGAAACGAGGAGTTGTGATCAACTTTTAATGAAGCGACGGCTCAAGACATTTAATGCCGAAGGCTAAGCATGATGACAGCCTGTCAGTAAGCATGCTGGACATTCGCTTGCAAAGGAAACGTGTTATGCTTCTGTTTAAAGTATTCCGAGCTTGGCTCAAGCTCAAAACACTTTGAAGGTGGTCTTGTAGAAGCATAAAAAAAAGTGCAGACATATTAAAAGCACAGATGGCGTTCTCACTACACATGGTTTCACAAAAGCGTAGGTACCCCAAAAGCGCAGACAGACAACTAAAGTCACACAGACGAACAAAAGTGGTGCATAAACAGTTCTTTATTAAAAATTATGTCTACAAAAGATCTATTACAGATTCTTCATGATTACATATAAAGGACTAAAACACCTAAGAAAAGTCTATAAGGGGGTTAATCTTCAATACGCGTACAGTCCTCCAGACGTACAACACTATCAGAATGGGCCACTTCCTGAAGCAGCTATTGGCCCGAGCAAGAACTCAGTCCACAGCACAGGGTGTGCCACCGTCATTGAGCAGGGCAGAGCACAACATATGGCTCTTCGGATTGCTATTCAATCCAAACCCAAAAGCTTGCATCTCGAAGACCTCCAAGATGATGTTCAGGTTCGAACTCCTTACGTCAAACGCTCGAGTGCATCTCAAAACTCAGCAGCAGTTCTTCTACAAGGATACAACTTCTTTGAACGAAGGGATCCACAACCAACAATCGACTTGTATGAGGCCAACGGTCGAACTAAGCTATGTCAGGATCGAGCATGACGGTGGGAATGTTAAGAGACAGAAGACACAACCTTTCAAAAAAGCTTCCCTTTATTTAGTGTGATTGTGGTCCAACCCATATGCCACATTGCTGTCGGTCAAAGACTCCAAAATAAATGGGATGAACCTAAGACTCAGCATAATAAATCTTATTTAATAGGTTCATTCAACTGAATCCTAGGCCACAGACTTCTTGAATTCCCCAAATGACGACGGTAATTAAAGAAGAGGTTGACCGACTTGTCCATCAAAAGAGTAGTCATTAACTGCTTTTATGACTTCGACATAAACTAGCTCCTTCGACTCAGAAGTGCAGCCAGTTTATTCCTTCTACTGTGCCCTCACTTCAATTCAGAAGTGTAGCACCCTCCATCCCATCCAAAAGCGCAGCTAGTTCATTCCTTCCACTGTGCCCTCACTTTAACTCAGAAGCGCAGCAACCTCCATCCCATCCAAAAGCATAGCCCGTTCAAAGGCTCCTTTATCTGAAACTTTGTTGTCTAAAGCACAAGTCTACTCGTCACCCTCATGCACAGTGACTCCATTGCCCAAAGCACAAGTGTACTCGTCGCCCTCAAGCACAAGTCCATTCATCGCCCTAAAAGTGCAGTAACTCCATTACCTGAAGCACTTGTCCACTCGTCACCCTAAAAGTGCAGTGACTCCGTTGCCTGAAGCACTTTTCCACTCATCGCTCTGAAAGTGAAGTGACTCTGTTGCCTGAAGCAAGTCTACTTATCGCCCAGAAGCGCAGTGACCTCAAAGCCTCGCCAGAAGCATATCTCGCATAGAAGCGCAGTCTTATGGGATGACGTGGTTCCACGTGGTTTGACTGGTGTTTATGTCATTTTCAGAATGATTTGTTTAAAAACTACCACACTTAAGATAGGACAGTTTGATTCTGTTGATAAGAGCAATATCCTATATGTTTGTTTAAACCATAGATAATGACAGAATTTGTTCTTATAGATGAGGGCCATATTCAATCGATTTTTTTAAACCTATAGCCCCCTAAGATAAGACAAAATCTAACTTCAGGGATAGGAACAGAATCTACTCAGGTTCATCCGATCAATAATGAACATACACCACGTATCGTTTATTGAGTTATGTTCACACTTCTCCTAAGATCTTGATAAAGGAGAGTCCCAGCATCTGCCATGTGTTAGCTCAGCAGCAGCCTTCATCGTGCAAATTTAAGATTATCTCATATCTCTACGTGCAGCATTCCTACACAATTCTTATGCACATTGTATATGTGCTTCCCTATAAATAGAAGGAGTTTTCCTTCGATAAAGAGGCTTTAAAATCTTCACAACTTTAGGATCCTCTTGATTGGAAGCCCCAGAGTTCCAATCACAAGCGCCAGAAAGCCATAGCAAGTTCAACTCGTCGTCAAATCACCAACAGAGTAAAGGAGCCGCTGCAATGCTCGATCTCCACCGTCACACTTTGCCAGAAAAATTTGTACTTAGATATCCTATTTAGAAATCGATTGTACTCTTTTATATGTTTAATATACAAAAAGTTCGTATAACCTTTTGTCATGGCAAACTCTAAGTCACACACACGCGCCCATAACATCAATGCCATCATCGATAGCACCCAAGTCATCCTTGGATGCACACTACTAGTTTCACCAACTAACAACACTAGAATAGACATGAGTAATGTAAAAAAGAACAAGTATGACAAGGTATCTTGCCTAGGTGAAGCGGTGAGCCGATGATGTCCTGCAAGCGAATAATCAAGTCTGAGAAAGGTAGCAACATAGGAGTGTTGGCACATCAATTTTTATATATTGACTACCTAACAATTGTATTGTGTTAGTTCTAATCCTTCTACAGGAACAAAAGAGAAAGACGTACATAGATGAAAAACGCTTCCCTACAAATCCTATGAAGACGTAGATAGACGAAAGATGCTTCCATACAAATACTATGAAGCTTTTCAGTCTATCAAAAACTCCCTACAAGACAAGCACTTAAGAAAATGATGATAAAGCGAAAAAGAGTCAGATCATTCCACCACCGTCTGTCTTAGAGTCTGTAAGTGTCTAGGAGATTTTGTACGCACTTTAGTAAAGATGACAAACCAACTTGGTATTTATCGAAAAAAATATTTTTGAAGAAACGGAAAATCTGCCAGACTTCCGCTGAAATTCGATGCATCTTTCTTCCACAAAAAATAAGTCTGTGAGCCCAAGTTCGGATCATCCGCCGGACTTCCGCCTAAATTCGACGGATCAACCGATCGATCATAGAATGTTTTTTGAGCCAAAGTTTGGATCATCCGTCGGACTTCCGCGAAAATCCGACGGATCATCCGATCGATCACAGAATGTTTTGTGATCCAGAGTTTGGAACATCCGCCGGACTTTCGTTGAAATCTATCAAATAATTCATTTGCCTTGCTGGCCTCTTTCAAATTTGAATCCAGCGGCAACTGTTTTCTGCATTAAATGCATCTAACGGCTTTATTTCTAGCCGTTACAGTTGACCGGATCATCTGAAGGATTTTTGCTAAAAGTCGTCGGATTATTCGGTCGTTGGCTGAAAGTTTCTATTGGCTTTGAATTTGTACAAATAGGCTTCTTCTTTCTTCATAACAGTTTTATCCACTCAAGCCTTAAAGTTTTCAACTACCAAGAGAGCTTTACCATTACTCTACACGCCTCTATTTGTCATCTAATCAAAAGTGCTAGAGTATTCAAGTATTGTAGATCTTCAAGTGTTAAAGAAGATCAAAAGTTCTTTATTTATTCTTTCTTAAATTTGAAGTTGAAGAGCCTTCGAAAGAAAACTCGTGTTTAATAAGTTGACGAGCCTTCGAAAAAAAACTCGTGTGTAAGAAGTTGGCGAGCTCTTCGGATCCAAACTCATGCTGAAGTTGGCGAGTCTTCAGATCCAAACTCGTGTATAACTATTTACTCAAATAGTAGATTAAAGCCGAAGAGAGTTCCGAGACTGGAGTGCCCCTTAGAAGGATACCAGGATACATCGAGTGTTTGATTCTCTCTCCCCTTTTATTATCTCATAAATTGCTTAGTTTCTTTGGTAATTATTTTATTACCCTATTCACCCCCCTCTAGGGTTCTATAATTATTATCAGAGCCTAGTCTCTTGTTTTGGATTTACTTCCTAAGAGAGATCCATGGCCACTAACCCTAGCCCTAACTCATTCCACAATGAGGGACACTCCACAAATAGACCTCCTCTATGTGATGGTACTAACTATAACTACTGAAAAATTAGGATAAGCTTTTACCTAAAATCTCTAGATTACGATATATGGGATTGTGTGGTAAAATGAATTCCTAAATCTTCCGTAGTTATTGAGGAAGTCATGTAAGAGACTCTTAGAGAAAAACTCATTGAGAACGACAAAAAGGTTGCTAGCCGAGACGCAAAAGCTATGAATGCTCTCTATTGGGCTCTCGATAGCAGTGAATTTAATCGGATCTCTACTTGTAAAACTTCCAATAAATTTTGGAAACTTTTGGAAGTCACTCACGAGGGAACCTCTCAAGTGAAGGAGTCAAAGATTAGTAGACTTACACAAGAATATGAATCCTTCAAGATGAAATAAGATGAGTCTATTACTTTCATGTTTACTCGATTCGGTGATATCATTAACCCTCTCTCTTCTCTTGGCAAGGAATATCCCACTCATGAAAAGATTAGAAAAATTCTTGTAGGTTTAATGAAGGGCTGGAATCCCAAGCCCACCGCCATTATTGACGGGAATAATCTAACAACTATGTCCCTAGAAACTCTCATAGGAAAGCTCATGGTGCACGTACTTGACATGAAGGACTAAGAGGAATCCTTCATCCAAGAAAAAGAGAAGGAAAAGGCAAAGAAAAAGAATAAATCTTTCGCTCTCAAGGCTACAAAGATCATCTCAAAAGACAGTTCCAATGATGAATCCGATGATGAAGAAATTCCTCTCACCGCTAAGCATTTTCGAAACTTTTTCAAGTTCAACAAAGCAAATCGTGCAAGACGGGACCATGATGAAGAATGCGCTTGTTATAACTGCAAAAGAACTGGACACATCAAGAGGGATTATCCTATGGCAAGAAAAGAATCTGGCAGATACGAGAAGTCCAACAAAGAAAGCTCATCTTCTAGGAAATATGCCAACACAAGCATATGGTGTTAATCGATGCTAGCAACTCCGACGACAACAAAGAGTGCAAGCATAATGCCAATGTTTGCCTCATGGCAAATGAGGTAACAGATGACCTCTCTATGAATGCTCTTTTTTGTAGTGACTTAGAAAAAGCTATTCTTGAATTACACAATAAACAAAAGGTCAAAAGAGGCAAGTATAAGAAATCGCTGAAAGAGATTGAAGGTTACAAACAAGAAATAGAAAAACTCTCTAACTCTATTCTTGATATAAAAAGAAAATCTTTTATTTCTGAAACTGATGAGATAGAGTCTTTACGATAAACTCTACACGAGTCTCAAGATGTCATCAAGAAAAAGGATGCCGAAATCAAATCTCTTAATGAAGCATACGAATTTGCCATGAACAAGACTTGCTGCCAACCAAAGAGAATATGCTACCTCTATTAAGTATAATGATCTTCTTGCAAATAACAAGGAACGTGTTGAGAGAAATCCGGCTCACACTAAGCCACAAAGGCAAACTAACACTAGTCATATGCCTCACACTCACAAGAATGCAACACATAAATCTTTTTCTAATCAAGTGCATACACAAAAAGGTCCTCTTAATAAAAAGAACACTTCACATCATGCCTTCTACTATCTTCATAGCACTCATGTGAAAATACCTCATACAACTAGTCACTCACTGTCCTCTAGATCTACTACACCTATAATATGTCACTATTATGGCCTCCTTGGACACACTTCTTATTATTGTCAAATGAGAAAGCATGTTGATATGAGAATGTTTAAATGGGTTCCTATGACTAACAATCAAGGACCCAAACGTTCTTGGGTACCAAAGTCTTCATCTTCAACTTGTGTTGTAGGTGAACCCTCCTTCGCATATTGAAAGTAAATGTGTAACCACCACTTTTCTAAAATAAGAATAATTTTGAACTTTTGTAAAATTGATTTTTTTAATAATAGGTTTAAATTATATTATTAATTTATTGGTAAATTTTGATTATTTTAATATCATTAATTAGTGTTTTGTGATTTTGTTCTTTGGCTAGTGTAACCTTAGAGCTGCTTAGCCTAGAGACTAACCATGGAGGCCTAACCCATGTGATTAGATTAGCTAATTTCTACTTTTTAGGCTAAGGATATTTTGGTCATTTTGTGACTTTTGAATTATTTAGGATTTTGATTAATTTGTAAATTTTATATTATTTTAATAATATTTAAATTGATGTATTGTGATTTTGGTCATTTTTCCTATTTTAATATTTTGGGAATTTTTATATTTTAATTTTGATTTTATGGGATTTGTTTAGTTGGGTTTGAGTTTAGTTTTGTTCCGACTTATGTTAGTGACCCGGGTAACTTAGACTCTAAACGGGACCCCAAAAATAGTTAGTTATGGCCCAAAACCCCACTAATTAAGTTTGTAAGTTTAGACTAATCCCACTTGTTAAATTGGTTAAGTTAGAGGCTTAAATTTAACCCTTTTAATCTCAAACTTGAATCTAACTTAAAATTAACCAAGAGGACTAGTTGAGGCCTTATTGGGCTTTCTCCCAAGGCCCAAATAGGGTTTAATTGCAGCCACTATAGGTAGGTTAGCCTTCCTTCCTTTTATTTCATTACATCTTGCCTCTTTTCCTTCACAAAGTGTTCTTCCCCAAATTAGAGAGCTTCCCTCTTTGATTTGATCTCCAAATCTCTTCATTCCTCCACAAAAACTTCCATCCAACCTTCTCAAACTACCAAGGGAGGTTGTTAGTAAAGATTTGGAGCAAAGTGCAAGGAGGAGTGTCCATTTTGGAAGAATCTTCGTCTCAGAGCCGTGTCCTTGAGAGTATCATTGGGATTCCACTCCCAATAGGTAAAACCAACCCTCTAAATTGATCTACTATACATATTAGTTAGTTTTAAATCCATAAGATCACCCCCATGCATGTACTCCTTGTAGATTCAAGTTTGAGGCCATTTGGAGCTCTCTAGAGCAAGTTAAATTTGTGTCGCGTGTCCTACTTATTAGATCTCAAATTAGGATACCTCATGTGTTTGGTTTAATGTCTAATAGATTTAGTTGTGTTTTAATTTTAGTTTTAGACATGGTAGAGGACGGATTGATGTTAGTTAGGATGGTTAAAATGAGTTTCATTTGGATACCCATGGTTAGATCTAAGTGGTTTAGTCTATATGTCATATTTTTAGCCTCAACTTGTCATTTTAGTGTCTCTTTATATAATAGATTGTTTTATATATATATATATATATAATAGATATGTTAGATATATTTCATATATCTAGATGTGTGTGGATATGTTGTCAGTAGTGTGCTTGTGTTAGAGGAGAGGGGAGTGTGGTTTGATGTGTGTCTTGAGTGGTGTGGAGAGTGAGATGTGTTTCTTTTGTCTAAATAGCCTAAATTCGTCATAATATTTATCCACGTTTTTTGTAGCCATAGCAACTTAGAAATGTCATAACTTTTAGCTTAGAACTCCGATTAATCTCCCTTTTTTTAAAGAACCGTATCGAAGTTAGCTTTCTAAATATATATTAATAGATAAAAGACATTCTAGAACTTTCTGTAAAACTATTTGAGTGTCAACTGTCCGAAAGACGAACGTGTTTCGGTGTTTTCGCGATTCTGGAAGCTTTCTAACACGAAAATGCGATCCGTTTGAAGTTTCGGAAAGCTAACACAAAGGACTACGACATACTTTAATCCTACCATTTAGTGAAGGTCCAATTGGTACAGATTGGTTTTAAGTAGAAGACTGACTATGCGACATAGACATTTTGTGTAACCTATGAGCCTATGTAGTATGGATATTAAATGAATATAGTTATCATAGGTTGTCGAGTATATGCATGATATAGTACATATATATATATATATATATATATATATATATTATTTTATATATATATATATAGTACATATATATATATAGTATATATATATATATATATATATATATATATATATATATATATATATATATATATTATTGTTAAGTTATATATGTTAATATGTTTGTTAGATATTGGTTAGTAGAGGGTTAGATATGTTAGAGTTTGTTATATGTTAGTGTAAGTTATATTTGTTAGTATGAGTGTTAGTTAAATAACAAAAGTTAGTATTTTGTTAGATATTTGATATATTGTTAGATAGTTTGATGTTAGATATCTAGTATGTTAGATATTGATATGTTAGTAGGTTATGTTAGTTCTAGATATTGGTATGTTAGCAAATTAGTCTCTATAGGTTATATGTTAGATATTAGTTAAAATGTTATGTTAGTACATTAGATAGTTAGTTAATTAGATATTTGACTGGTATCTTGGTATCTCATGATACCAAGTTAGTATTTTAAGGTAAATATGAATTACCTTTACCTTCAAAGTAAATGATTAGTTTACCTTATGACCAAGGTATTAGTTTTGGGATGCCAATATGACCAAGGTTGATATGGTATCCTAGTGTAGTGGGTTAGTGTCTAAGTGTTTGAGTTTGAGTAGGTAATGTTATATTATGGAAGGGTTATATAGATAGGTATATATATTTTTGGGTTATATAGTATCTATATATATTATGGGAGTATATAGGTTATGGTTCATAGTGAGGATATATATATACTTGATATATGATATCAATATTTATGTGTTAGGGTGGTACTATATGGGTAAGAATATATGTGATATATATGTAATGTATATTATATAACTAAGTTTGTGTGCCTTGTTAGCTATGTGGTTTAGCTATATGCCTTGATTTAGGCTATGTGTTAGATAGCAATGGTACTAGTATACTTGATTGTTTAGGCCATAGACTTGTTTAGACCTAGAATTGACTAACCTAGACTAGTTCGACCATTGTTGACCAAACCCTAGCTATTTTGACCACATTAGATAGTTGTCCTAGTTTGACTAGATTGTTGACCATAGTTGACCAAGAGTTGACTTTGACCTAGATTGACTTAGACTCATGTAGATTGCATTATAATTTCAATTACCATATAAATTGAACTCTTTATAACCCGTGTCGCTCTAAATAGGACTATGTGACTCCAGTTGGCCATCTTTTCATATCAGCCGTTCAGGGTATCAGGCGAGTACATTCTCTGATCGTTTCATACTTGTCAAAACTTATATTCTTGCTCCAGATCACTTTACTTGATGCTGTCACAATTGTTATCACAGATTGATACTATATGGATCTTCTCTTACGATGTTATCCCCCTCGTGTATATCAAATACATATTGTCATGTGCTTTTCACGAACATATTGTATTTCTTGTACACCCCTATTCATGTATACTCTTATACAAGCTTGTACTCTCATGATCACATGAGCCCATGGATAAACTATTGTACAGGTAACGTAACTTGACTGGATCGTTGTGTATTAATTGGGGAGGGTGAGTAGGAAATAGTTATGTGATCATATCCCTTATTGTATAAAATATTATTTATATCTATTATGCACTCACGTATAATGGAGTCCCATTTTATTGTATAACCTAACATGTTTACATAACCATATTGTGCTCTAAATTACTAGTCACTTACAGTTCTTACTTATCATGTATATATTTTCAGTTTACAAATATCTTTCATTTTAATGTACATCTTTTTACAGTTCATGTATCATACTCTTTTGCATGCTTTATATTTCCTACCATGATATGAACTGCGTGAGATGTATTGTGCTCGCTCCTGTCCTGACTGGACCAGTTGAAAATATTACAGATGATACTGATGACTTCTGCCCAACCAATTATGGAGCCCATCTAAACAACACCTGTGAGTTGGACCCACAGGAGGATCCAGCTCTAGCTGAGGATGTCATCCCTACTGCTTAGACTAGATTAGCCAGGCTTTATCTTATTTTTATTATGTTATTTGTATTGACTTTAGAGTTGTATTATTTCTGGATGTTTGTTATGTTGTATCGTTTAGACACTTAGACTTTTTTTTTCTGTTTGTATGTTCTCTTTTGAGATTTCATATCTATCATATTGTGCTATTTCCATATCTAGATTTGTGATTGAGTTGTACCTTATGTGATTTGTCCTTTGTTCGGAGAGTATATCATATTGTACTTAGTTTGTGATTGTAAACCCCCTGAAATTTCACTACGGAATTTTTTTTTTGTAATATGCTGGTATTGTGCGCCACATGCGTATACGCATATACGAGATATTTATATTATTTTTTATATAAATTGTTTTATTATGGATTCAAATAAATATATGAAAAATTGTTTTTGTTTTCAAAATATATATAGACTGAATATTTTGTATATAAATATTTCTGCAAAAGCTTAAGTCAAACTAATTATATTTAATTTCAATAAGGCTTTTATATATACAAGTATATGTAATAGTTTAAGAAATAATATTTTTCTTTTAAATAATATGTACTTTACCAGTAAAATAAGTTTCATGTAAAATATTATTTGCATGCGAGTTCATAAAATTTATTTCGTGTATGTATAATTTAAATTTCAAATTTTGTTTAATTATTTTATCTCAACCTATTAAAAAGGTATTTTTGAATTTATTTCATATTAATATTTATTAATTATGATTTTGAAATTATGATTATTATTATTATAAAAATAATTTTTAAAACTTTTTGTAATTAGATATGATAGCTTAAATTAAGTTTTAAATTATTAAATTTATTTAACTTATAGTTATGAATTATCTAGATATGGATTCGGATCGGATTGTATTTGATTATATTAGTTTTGTATTAATTTTAAATTAAAAGTGAGATATCAAAAGGGGGGTTTTAAATTTCTAATCCAAATCAATCTAGGAGTCCACCTCCTATATAAGGAGAGGCCCCATATTCTTCTACAATTCTACCAAACCAAACTTCTCCACCCAAATGCCCGTGCATCGTGTCTGTGTCCATCCAAATTCTTATTCCATATTTTACAGACGCATTAGTTTTTGTCGGACAAACGCCGACAAATCATCCTAATCCTAAACCTATTGCTGCCCCGACAACCACCTGTATCCGACACCAATTCCATCGAGCATGACTCCGCCAGTACCAACAGCCACAGCCGCCATCAGTACAACCCACCAGATCGCCCTGCCGACTCGGGCCAAACGAACCCCGTCCGTCATTACGGCTATCCCCACAACCGTCAATAGCCTGGCTGAAACCCGACCACTGTCCCAAACCACCCTTTCCGACCACCATGGTCACCTCACCACAGACCACAAAACCTGGCAGGCGAGTCCCTACGACCAAACCCCAGACCCCTAACACCTCCTTCCACCACCACCATCACGACCACATGTCCTCGGCTACCCGTCGAAAATTTTGAAACCCGACCATAACACAATGAAAGTAAAACACCAAATAAAACACCAACACCCATACCTCCTCCGTCACCGCTTACCTCCACCGGCAGTGCCCTTCGACCGAACCCCTCCGCTCGTTGCAATCGAGTCCAGATCTGGCACCCCCGCTATACGAGGTTTGTACCGCATCGACGCCGTGTCAATGGAAGACACCGACGTCGTGACCAACCACCGGATTGGTCCTCCGTCGACCGTGTCGATCCACGCGACCACCGTCGCTAGCAACCCGGAGTTGTTTCTCGAGCTTGCCGCGACCCCGTCCGTCCCGTCCGCACGACCACGCACCGCAGTTCAGACCTACGCCACCCCACGTGCCCAGTTCCTCCGCCCTCCGTGCGCCGCATACCGCACGCATGCCACCGATCGTCGGAACCCTCTCTCCACCGCGTCCCCGGCGTCTGGGCTTCCCGATCCTCTCCGCTCCCATCCTCCATCCCCGATCTTGAGCTCGCCTCCACCGCGGTCAGCTCCGCGTGCCGTCCGCGCACTCGAGAACCCGCGGACGCCGTTCCTCCGTCGCGCCCCTAGCGGACGTGGCCTACTCCCCCTCCTCCCATGACCGTCGCTTCCCTCGTACTCCTCCCTCGCCGTGCGTCGTGCAAGTCGACCAGCCACCGGTGCCAGTGCACCCCTCCGCTCACCTCCTTCTCTCCCGCGCTCATCCTCACTCCGCGCGGCACCGCCCCAGCTCCCCTTTCTCCGCCGGATCTGAGCCTCTCCTTCTTCCCTCTCGCTCTCTCTTCGTGTCACTCTTCTCACCCTCTCATTTTCTCTCTATTCTGTTAAAAGGAACAAGAAAGCATCTGGCCCTTTATGTTTTTATTTATTTATTTATTTATTTATTTATTATTATTATTATTTTATGTTATTATTTTTAATAATTATTTATAAACAATGGGATGTTTGGTTCAGTAAATGTTTATTTAATTATTAGTTTTAATACCATATGTGTTATCTTTACAAATTAACTAAATTTATGTATATTTTGTATTGCTAAAAATAATGTATAATTATTTTCATGCATTTAGTTTCAAAGATGAATTTAGAAAAATCCTAAATATACTATTATTTTAAAGGCTTTGATCAAAACAATTACTTTCAACTAGCCCTAGAATATTTTTGAGATTTCTATACTTATTTAGAATTTCAACTTAAAAATATATATATAATATAATATAGTTTTAAAATATTTATAAATATTTCTTGATTTTTAAATATTCAATAAAAGCATATATTTTTACCAAAATTTTATTTTTACAAAATATGGGTTTTAGCCTTAACTAATTTTATTATTTTGTTTCACTTATAATATTTTTGATTTATAGAGATATAGGTTTCAAACTAAAATACAACTTTGACAAAACTTAGAGTTTTGCCTTAGAAACTAGTTCCGATTTTTTTTAGTATTTTATTGAAAGCATATTATAACTAATAATTTATATTTCAAGTATTATAAGAATATTTTATAAAATCGTATATTTATCAAATTTTCTTCGATTATCCCCAGTCCGTGACTAAGCCCATTACTCCTATTCCCTCGCCAATTCTGTACTTCATTACGTCATCCTTAACTAATCTGACCGTTCTTGACCCGATGAAACAGTCCATGCCATCATCCGAGGCCGCCATGCATAGTTGTAACATCGCAGTCATACTCCATGCCACATTAATCATCGTAGCGTACCAGGCATCTCACCAGGCAAGTATACCTTGCTAATTTACTGTCGTATTATTTATTTTTCAGTATTTATTTACTTGTTTCGTATTTGTTATTTTTATTTGTTGCAATGTCAACTTAGTTGTAGTAGACTACCCTCCTATTGTGGGATATTTTTATATCTCCGCTGGCTATGACACTTACACTACACGATTTGAGGCATTTTATTAGGGGCACGACGTACATATTGACTAGCTATCTCTAAAGTCGTGCGACGGTAGATATTCGTAACTGCTATGACCAGGGTTTAGAGACTCAAGCAGTTATAGAAACTAGACGAGTTATGGACATGATTTGGACAGTACGGAAAATATTGGGGGAGGACAGTCGCTAGTGCGTATGGGAAGCCAAACAGGTAAGCCATAGTTTTTGAAAGGAACTATGGCGATATATTTGCGGATGCCCTCTGACATTTTGGACGTTACGAATAGATACGTATGACTGGGTGCCAGTCGTGTACTTATAAGCCTAAATCCCGCCCATGCGCATGACATTTGTCCTCTAAATTGCACAATAGATGGTTAGCATTCCCTTTTGCATATTAGTGTCTAAGAGAGTCTTGCATATTATTATTATTTTGACAGTTCATATTAGCTTGTTCTTTCTGTATCTTGTTACGTCCCTCTGAGGACCTGGTTATTCCCCAAGTGTGTGTTCATGTCTTCTGCAGGGATCCTAGCCGGGATCGTGGTCTTCTACATTTATTCGAAGATGACGTGACTTGGTTCCTCCTTGCTACTTCCACTTAGCCCTTTAATATATCATGTACTTCCTCCTTTTTATTTTGGTCGGTAGTGGATGTGTCTCCACCCAACATATTGTACTAAAATAATTTATTATATGATATCTTTTATTTCCTTATTTTGTGGATGAGATTATTTAGTTGTGGTTTACTGCATTTTACAGCTTATGTATACATACAAGGCCCCTATACTTTGTATGTATACAACTGGCATATTTACGTACTTGGTCTTACGTATTTTGGGACTAGGGCATTACTGTGATAGTGACCTAGAACAACGTTCTACCGCCGACACTGTGGCGTTGGCTGGGCGTACCCACTTCTCGTGCCCCTACACTGGGTGCGGGTCATGACAAAATGCATCCTCGATAGCGGTTGCTCACGGTACATGACCGGTGACGCTTCTCTTTTCGCAACGCTATCGATGAAGAAAGAAGGACATGTTTTCTTCAACAATAATCTAAAGAAGTATATCCTAGGAAATGGTAACATTGGCTCCCCTCCTTATCCATGTATTAAAAATGTTTGCTTTGTTACAAATCTTAAACACAACCTTCTTAGCATTAGTCATCTTACGGATAATGGTTATGATATTAAGTTTGTTAAACACAAATGCTTCATCAGTGATAGAACTAGTGGATCTACTGTGTATGAAGGCATTAGAGAAAATAATATCTATGTTCTTCATCTTGTTGAGAGCACTAACAATGACAGATGCTTAGTAGCAAAGAATAACAAAAGTTAGCTTTGGCATATGAGACATGGGCATGCTAACATGGATACCATCTCCCGACTCGCCACCAAGAAGCTCATAAAAGGACTTCCAAGCATCTTGTTCAAAAATGATATGATATGTGAAGAATGGGAGAAAAGTAAGTTGACCAAATCTTCCTTCAAATCTATCAACTCAGTAAGTG
This sequence comes from Iris pallida, assembly GCA_029216955.1. NCBI lineage: Eukaryota > Viridiplantae > Streptophyta > Magnoliopsida > Asparagales > Iridaceae > Iris > Iris pallida. The sequence continues at coordinate 5,854,140 of JANAVB010033220.1, forward strand.
CTACTGGACCACTTCAACTCATTCATATGGATTTATTCGGTCATAGTAGAGTAGCTAGTCTTGGTAGTAAACTTTATGCATTTGTTTTGGTTGACAATATTTCGAGATTTACTTGGGTCATTTTTCTTGCAAACAAAAGTGATACTTTAGGTGAATTTGTTGGTTTTTGTAAACGTGTTCAAAATGAGAAAGGCATTATGATTAACAAGATTAGAAGTGATCATGGGGGAGAATTTGATAATGCCGATTTTAAAAGTTTTTGTAAAAAGAATGGTTTTGGTCATGATTTTGCTTGTCCTAGAACTCCACAACAAAACGGAGTTGTGGAAAGAAAGAACAGAACCCTTGGCGATATGGCAAGGGTCATGTTAAACCAATATAAGCTTCCCCAATACTTTTGGGCGGAGGCCGTTAATACGGCATATTATGTTATAAATAGAGTCTTGATTCGACCTATTTCTAAGAAAACTCCTTATGAGCTTTGGTTTGACAAAATTCCCTCTATTGAATATTTTAATGTTTTTGGATGCAAATGCTTTATTTTGAACACCAAGGATAACCTAGGCAAATTTGAAGAAAAAGCCCATGAAGGTATCTTTCTTGGTTATTCAATGCATAACAAAGGTTTCCGTGTCTAACAAAAGAAGTCTTGTTGTCGAGGAGTCAATAAATATCTCTTTTGATGAACTTAACACTTCTACATCCTCCTCCTCCAATGATGTTGATGACATCTCCTTTGGTTTGGAAAACTCCTCCCTTTGAGATACTAGCACTTCCTCATCTAACAATGAAGTTGAGCCTACTCTACCCAAAAGTTCTCCACCAATCGAGCCTCCTCCAGAGGATCTTCCAAAGGAATGGAGATTTGTTCCTCATTATCCAAAGCAGCTCATTATTGGTGACCCTTCGTCATGGGTTAGCACTAGAGCCGCTACACGTGATCTTTAGGCAAATGTGGATTTCATTTTACAAATAGAGCCTAAAAATGTTAATGATGCTTTCAATGATAAAATTTGGATTATTGCCATGCAAGAAGAGCTAAATGAATTTGAGCAAAACAATGTTTGGGAACTTGTTCCCAAACCCCACAATTATCCCATTATTGGGACAAAGTGGGTGTTTCGAAAATAATGAAGATGGTTTCGTCACTCGTAACAAAGCCCGATTGGTTGCTCAAGGCTATAACCAAGAGGAAGGCATTGATTATGAAGAAACTTATGCTCCAGTTGCTCGTCTTGAATCCATTAAGATGCTTTGCGCTTTTGCTTGTTTCAACGATTTTAAACTTTTTCAAATGGATGTCAAAAGTGCCTTTTTAAACAGTGTTATTAAAGAGGAAGTTTATGTCAAGCAGCCTCCCGGTTTTGAGGATTTCAAATTTCATGATCATGTTTTCAAACTTCACAAAGTCCTATATGGCCTCAAACAAGCTCCTCGTGCCTGGTATGAGCATCTTAACTCTTTTCTTATTTCTCACAATTTTTCTAAGGGTAAAGTTGACACAACACTTTTTATCAAGTCTCTTAATGGGACACTTTTATTAGTCCAAATTTATGTTGATGATATTATCTTTGGTTCCACTAACAAGATACTATGTGTAGAAGTTGCCAAAGTTATGCAGGAGGAATTTGAAATGAGTATGATGGGAGAACTCTCATTCTTTCTTGGTCTACAAATCAAGTAAGGATCTCAAGGAACATTCATAAATCAAGCAAAAAATACAAAGGAACTTCTCAAACGCTTTGAGCTAGATTCATATTCTAAAACAATGAGGACTCATATGGCCACCATGACTAAGCTTGATCAAGATGAAAGTGGTATTTCGGTCGACATACGTAAGTATCAAGGTATGATAGGTAGCTTGCTTTACTTAACCGCCAGTCGTCCCGACATTATGTTTATTGCTTGCTTATGTGCACGATATCAAGCAAATCGCAAGAAATCTCACTTATATGTCGTTAAGCGCATTTTTCAGTATCTCAAGGGTACCATTAACATGGGACTCCGGTATCCAAAGTTCACATCCTTTGAGCTCATCGGCTACTCGGATGTGGACTTTACCGGATGCAAGATTAACTGAAAAAGTACTAGCGGCACATGCCATTTCTTAGAAAAATCATTAGTATCATGGTTTAGCAAGAAATAAAACTCCGTCGCTCTTTCTACTACTGAAGCAGAATACATAGCGGCCGGGTGTTGTTGTGCACAAATTCTTTGGATGACACAAACACTAGTAGATTATGATATTTCCTCTAATAATATCTCTATCAAATGTGAAAATACTAGCTCCATTAATCTCACTAAAAACCCGATTTGTCACTCTCGCACCAAACATATTGAAATTAGATATCACTTTTTATGGGATCATCAACTCAAGGGAGACATTCATCTAGAATTTGTTGACACTGACCATCAACTTGCTGACATTTTCACCAAACCTCTTGCTGAAGATTGTTTCACCTTCATTTGTCATGAAATTGGCCTCCTGGACAAATCCTTCAGATATCTGTTTTTCAGTTTTTCGGATTATCTGAAGGATTTCTACAGAAATCCGTCGGATAATCCGATCAATTCCAACAGCTTTTTGAAAACCCACACTTGATTTTTTGTCGATTTTCCGCAAAAATCTGCCAAATTTTTCGTATTAAATTTTCTTGCAGTTTCCCACGCTAACAGTTGGCCCTCTTTAATGCGACGTAACTCCTCACCTACCCGTATTTACTTCAAACTTCTCCCATTCCCAATTCTTTGCCAATTTTTTGCCATTTTTTGTCGAATTTTTCGGTTTCGATACACAGTTTCAAAAAACGAAGCATCACACCCTCTCTTCCTCTCTATCCATTCCCTCCTTTTTATGAACGGCCATGACTCCTCACTTACCCCCAGCCACCCCTTCCTTCCTATAAACTCCCTCTCTTTTACTCTCCCCTTCCATCACCACACTCTTCTTACTCTCCTATCTCCTTCATCTCCTCCTTCCTCCCATGGCTTCTCATAATAAGCGCCCCCGCAACGAAGGCGGCTCCTCCTCCGCTCTTCCACCATCCGTGGCTCTATTCTGTCCTTCTCCTACTCAAGGCTTCAATCCAACTATCTTCAAGTTCGCCCATCACTCCCACGAGTGGTTCAGCTTCTACCACAAAGCGCCTGTGTGTCCCAAGAAGCCCATCTCTTGGGTCAACTTCAAAGGTCATCTAGAATTCTTCTGATTCTCGGGGATTGATGAACTTCTCAAACGGCAAGTGTACTACTACCCAAATGCCGTTATGATGTTCTACTGCAATCTTATTCCCGCCAAGAACGGCCCTGAGTTTGAAACCAAAGTTGGTGGGGTCAAGATCACTGTTACTGCGACCTCCATAGCTAGCATTCTTGGACTCCATGAGCGGACCGCCTACTGATCTTTTTCCAGCACCATCGACCACATCAACATCTCTCCTGACCTCAGTTACGAGGAATTCCTCTTCAACATCTGTGGCTGGTCTCTTGTTCAATGCCGGAGGACAAAGATCTCAGCCCTTTCTTCTACAACTTTTACTGCATCCCCTGTCAAACTCTCACTCTAAAATTCGAGAACATGGACAGCATGACCAATGAAGAAATGATCACTATGTACTACCTAGTTGCCAAGCAACCCTTCTCTCTGGTAAAATCTATTCTTTGCCATGATCCTGGTCTGCGAATCTCCACATCGCTCTTTTCTCTTTGGCATGTATATCACCATGATTCTCGAGGCCAACGACGTTAATCTGACTCACAGCCCCGTTGGTGATCCTCGTCCTACTCTTCTAGCCAAATCAAAGGCTCATGGACATGTTGCTTCTCCCGTTGCTGCTGCCCCTACCTCTCCTCCTGCCTCGATTCTTACTCCGGATGTCTGCCATTACATCAATCGCAAGTTCGACCACCTCCATCTCCACACCCAGGAGCGTCTTCAAGCAAACACCCGGGGCCTCGGTACCCTCATCCACCAAGGCTTCAAGGACTAGGCCTACTACTTTTAGCGTATGCTTGAGGAGCGCAATCCCTATGTCAATTCCAATACTCCTCATCCTGATTTCCTTGGACCTCGCTTCACTGATCCCAACGCCTACGGGTTCATGTACCCTGATGGCATTAACCCTTATGGTTATTTCACCCAAGCACCCGCCGACGATGACGATCAGGAGGCAGGTCCATCTGGTGCTCCTGACAGTCGAAGCTTTCCGATGTTTACCTTTTTAGTTTCTTATGTTTTATGCAGTCCTTCGGGGACTTAAAAATGTGTTTATTTTTAATTGTCTACTTTTGTGTCGACCTCTACGGCCTGGTTCTTGTAATTTCTGCTATATGACTATCTTCTAATGCTATCTCCCTTTATCGTCTTTATGAATATGCATGTTCTATATCTAAAGCTTTTTGTTTGTCTTACTCCATTTTGGCTAAATGCCAAAGGGGGAGAAAATGTGTTGAGTGGGAGATATATTTTTATGGGGGAGCTATCTACTTAACCCACAAATTTTTTGTCAATTATCAAAATGGGGGAGATTGTTGGCACATCAATTTTGATATATTGACTACTTCACTGTTGTATTGTGTTAGTTCTAATCCTTCTACATGAACAAAGAAAAAGACGTACATAGACGAAAGATGCTTTCACACAAATCCTATGCAGACGTAGATAGACAAAAGACGCTTCCATACAAATCCTATGAAGCTTTTCGGTCCCTCAAAAACTCCCTATATGACAAGCACCCAAGAAGACGATCATAAAGCAAAAAAGAGTCAGATCATTCCACCACCGTCTGTCTTAGATTCTGTAAGTGTCAAGGAGATTTTGTACGCACTTTAGTAAAGATGACAACCAATTTGGTATTTATTGGAATAAATATTTTTGAAGAAACGAAAAATCTGTCGGACTTTCGCTAAAATTCGACGGATATTCCGTCCACAAACAACAAGTCTGTAAGCCCAAGTTCGGACCATCCGTCGGACTACCGCAGAAATCCAACGGATCATCCGATCGATCACAGAATGTTTTGTGAGCCAAAGTTCGGATCATCCGCCGGACTTCTGCAGAAATCCGATGGATCATCCGATCGATCACAAAATGTTTTGTGAGCCAGAGTTCGGATCATCCGCCAGACTTCTACTAAAATCTACCGGATAATCCGTTTGCCTTGCTGGCCTCTTTCAAATTCGAATCCAACGACAACTGTCAGCTGCATTAAATGCATCCAACGACTTTATTTCTAGCCGTTACAGTTGACCGGATCATCCGAAGGATTTCCTGTAAAATCTGTCAGATTATCCGGTCGTCAGCTGAAAGTTTCTATTGGCTTTGAATTTGTATAAATAGGCTTCTTCTTTTTTCATAAATGTTTTATCCACTCAAGCCTTAAAGTTTTCAACTGCCAAGATAGCTTTACCATTACTCTACCAAGCCTCCATTTGTCATCAAGTCAAAAGTTCTAGAGTATTCAAGTGTTGTAGATCTTCAAGTGTTAAAGAAGATCAAAAGCTCTTTATTCCTTCTTTCTTAAAGTTGAAGTTGACGAGCCTTCGAAAGAAAACTCGTGTTTAAGAAGTTGACGCGTCTTCGGATGAAAACTCGTGTGTAAGAAGTTTACGAGCTCTTCGGATACAAACTCGTGTTGAAGTTGGCGAGTTCTTCGGATCCAAACTCGTGTGTAACTATTTAGTCAAATAGTGGATTAAAGCCGGAGAGAGTTCGGGGACTGGAGTGCCCCTTGGGAGGATACCAGGATACATCGAGTGTTTGATTCTCTCTCTCCTTTTATTATTTCATAAATTGCTTAGTTTCCTTGGTAATTATTTTATTACCCTATTCATCCTCCCTCTAGGGTTCTACAAGGAGTTTCTATGAACGTCTCCGGATGCTGAAACAAATATCACCAACGTTCTCGAAATAAGGAAAATAGCTAAGACAAACTATCCATAAGTCTAATTCTGGACACAGAGGTAAAATGGTAATTTTAGGTCATAATGTGGTCCGCTATTGAACCCACTTGCACCGAAATTTGTGTCAGTATCAAAGTCATCAAAATCTAGCAAACTATGTTTATTAGTCCATAATGATGATACGAATCCAACGGTATATCCAAAATTGGATTTCGATGAGCCGATCTCAAAATAACCCGTTGACTCGGACTGTAGGACCCGATTGCACCGAAATGCGTACCGAGGCCAGGGTCCACTAAATCTAGCAAACTATATGTTAACGATTCCATAATAACGATATGAATCCAACAGTATATCCTGAATTGGATTCTGATAAACCGATCTCAAAATGACCCGTTGACTCGAACTATGGGACCCGATTGCACCGAAATGTGTATCAAGGCCAAGGTCTACTAAATCTACCAAACCATATGTCAACGAGTCCAGAATGAAGATACAAACCCAACGGCATATCCAGAATTGAATTCTGATGCGCCGATCTCAAAATGATCCGTTAACCCGGACTGTGGGACCTGATTTGCACCGAAATATGTATCGGGACCCATGTCCTCAAAATCTAGCAAACTATATATGAATTCGGAGAAGAATGACGTCACGAGTCTAGTGCTAGTGTCAAAATTTGAATTTGGAGTCCCGGGTCCAAAATTGGAATTTTATAAGTTGAAAATTACGAATTCGGATGACCAACTTTGGCGTCAAATTCAAGCAATCAAACTACCTGACAATGAAACAAAATTTTTATCATAAGAAGAGATTTATACCAGTTGTGCATCGGAACTGGTGGCTCGTCAAACAGAGCTACGACAGAGAAGGAACAAATCCGTGAACTTGGCTTCACGAAACTGCAAAAAATAAATACAATTACTCGGGCAACTTGGTGGCCAATTTTGACCTATCAAATGAACGAATTAACGGCTGAACATTTGGGTAGAGGTAGAGCTATATATCGAGATTGCAACAGAAGAAATAGTTCGATGATCCAACGGTCGTATTTCTCGATAACGTGTACAAAGTTGCTACCTTTAAACATACTTTTTGAATTTTGATCTTGCGTGCTTCGACGGGATTCCAATTTGAGTCGCACGATTCGCCTATTGTGATCGTTGTAGAGAGAAGGGCTATGTTACGGATACGCTGGAGAACACGTGAGGCGACGTGGGGTGGCCAACGACGAGTGTCACTGCGGTCGCACGTGCGAAAAGGCACATATAACGCGCTGCCACCGCGCAAGGGGGCGCACAAGGGCGCACAGGGAAGTGCATGCTGGGCATGTAGCGAGGCCGTATAGGGTGATGCGACAAGCGGCATGCGGTCGCCGGGGGATCATCGTGCGACACGCGAGGTTTGTGCCTGGCTGTGCGACAACGGGCAGCAGCTGCAGTACGTCGAATGGGAGGTTGTTGTCGTCGGGGACAGCGTTTGCACAGCCATTGTACAGCAGCAGCTAGGGGCCTTGTACAGCATCGGGGACGGCCGCCGATTGCTGGAGAAGGTGCTGTTGTTGTCAAAGAATATAGTAGCGCACGGTTTTTACTGGAGATGCTAACTTGGAAGGAAGGTGGAGGAAGAGGAAGAGGAAGAAGAAGTGTAGAAGAGGGGAAGATCTCTGGTTACGGTTAGGTTAGGGAGTTTTAGGGTTAGGATTAAGGAATGGAGAGGTAGGAGAAAGAAAATGGAGGTAAAATTAAGGAGGAGGAGAGTAAGAAAAATAAAAATATTGGAGGTAGGAAAGTTCTGTTGGTCGGCCAAGAGTGATGGGTGTATGTTTGTTTTAAAAGGGAGGTCGAGTGTTAATGCATGGTGAGCATTAAATGAGGGTGGTTTGTGTGTGGTAGGTTTAGTCAAGGAATTTGCATGGAAATGGAACTTTTGGGAGTGTGTGTATGGTAATGCTAAAAACGGGTGTTGGTGTATGATAAATGAATGATGGAATAGATGGAAGCCCTTATTTGGCTTGGCCATTTTTAGTTAGCATTAAATGAGGGGGTGGTGGTGTATTCTTTTGGTTAACCCATATAGGTATTATGGTTAATGAAATTGTCCATTGGGTTTTGTGAGTTTATTGGCTAGTTGTTTGGTGTTTTGTAGAGGGTGAGTGGTGTCGTATGTTTGAGGTGTGTCATGAGAGTGGCCACATGAAATTGGGTTGGGTGTTTGGGTTAGGTTGGGTTATGTTTGGGCTTGGTGTGGTCATGACAACAAATTTAGATCAATTATGATCATTGATAAAATAATAGCATGCGGGAACTCAATTGGATGGCACGCAAGTGGCATGTGTGCAGTAGGCTCAAAATAGGTCAAACCATATATTGGGTCGATTAGGTTGGATCAATGTTGAGTCTCGAAATTAAATTGGAAGTTAGGTCAGGTTTTACGGTAGATAGTCAAATGGCCTAAATTGACTGAAAAATTGTGTGATGAAAATAGAGTGCAAGGGAACAAGTTTGAATGAGATATGATATATCAAAATTAAGTTAAAATTGTCTAGATCAAAACTCATGAAGGACGTTTCGAAAGATTGACATCCCCGTTGGCCCATTCAGCCATGGTCAAACTGATTTCGATAATTGACCTAAAACTTCGAGTTCGATAAGAAAAGAAATAAAAGATCGCAGATTTCGTATTTATAATTTTTATACTTTATTCTATATTTTCTTCTTTATTGAGTCTAGATAAATTGTGCGTTGGGATCACTTGCAATTAGAAGTTCATCTTCCGATAAAAAACCAAACCAATCCTTGACCCAAAACCAAACCAAATCCAAAAGCCAATAAGACCAGAAACACTAGTAACCAAACTTGACGTGAGTTCTGCCCAAACTCGGTCCGAACTCGGTCCTCCTTGATTTCTTCTGGTCAGTAGCATTCTTTAGTCTTTTCGACCTTAACGTTCAAAAATATAAACGTTAGCCTACCGAGTTCTGCCCGAACTCTGTCCTAGAAAATCCTATAAAAAGAGAAGAAATTTATATTTCTATTCACTCATTCAATCTTCATCTTCTCTATCTATTCCTACGATTTGTATTCTATTGACAAAGCTTTAATCTTCAAATCTCCAAGATAACTTCGATTATTCTAGTGCCGGTGGTTTCCGATTAGGAGTTTTTTTGAGTTGTATAAGAAATCTTGGCGTATAAAAGCTTTTCTCAGAAAAGGTGTTGCTGAAGTTTGATCGTGGGCTTTGGATAAAAGTACGACGGTGTTGAAGTTGGCGTATTCTTCGGAGTAAAGCGCACGATGTAATCTCTATTCAAAATAGTGGATATAGCAAGCAAGAGTTCTCACGAACTGGACTAGTCCTCTTAGGGGAAAACCAATATAAACTTGTTGTTTCTGCTATTGCTTTCTTGTCTCTACTATATTTACTGCTTTATTGCATTTCAAGTTCATTTTCTTCACCTGCTTAAGTTTTTAATTGGTAATTATTTTTTCTGTTGCACTCTATTCACCCCCTCTAGAGGTGTCATCGATCCTACAATCCCTATCGATCCAAAATCAAAGTCACAAAAAAGTATATTTAATGATCAAAACTAATTATAATAAAAATATCTATTGAAAATAAAAAATTTAAAATTTTTAAAATTTTCAAAAGAACCCACAAATCCAGGGGGCTTACACACAACCTCTCCACCAATCCTAATGTATTCATCGACTACATGCTCATTTTACTTCCTACTGTTCTTGTCCATCGAATAAGTTTGGTTTCTACCTTAGTCTCATATTCTTCATAGCTTCATTCCTTTTGTACTACTATCCATACTACTCGAGAGCCTAGTTCTTATCAAGCGACTGTTTAGTACCTTGAGTGACATAAGGCTATATTAGAGGGGTTCCGAGCATTTTTGCAGACCAGTACTTAGGATATCGTTCCATCCCAAACGGGGTCCAGTCTGTAGTTATAAATGGGTCATCAAGGTCAAGTATCAACCTAATGGATCCATTGAGCGACATAAGGCATATATTGTTGCTCAGAGTTTTATATAGAAGCATTAGATTAACTATGATGATACCTTTATCCCTGTTGCTTAGATAACCATAATCTGTACATTACTAACCGTTGTTGCTATTTGTCGGTGGCCTCTCTATCAGGTTAATATGAAGAATGCCATTCTTTACGATTTTTTTGAGGTTGTTTGTACGTAGCCCCATCAAGGTCTCTCTACTCTTTCAGGATATGTTTGTCGCCTTCGTCGTCTATCTATGGTCTCAAGCAAGCTTCCTGAGCTTGGTTTGAGTATTTTTTTAGTGCTATTCATGAGACAAGTTTTCAGTAGTGTACTGAAGATCATTCTCTGTTTGTGTGGCCATCACCACATGGGCGACTTCTTCTCTTACTCTATGTAGATGACATAATTTTGACTGACGATGATTAAGCCAGAAAAACAGCTACTTTGAGGTACCTTCATCAACAGTTTCAAATAAAGGATCTTGGCTATCTTTGCTACTTTTTTCGAATCGATATTGAACAAAGTAAAAGAGGGATTTTTGTTTCTCAGCAAAAATATACTTAGGAGATTATCTTGTATATAGGTCTATTAGATAGTCAAATAGTTGATACTTCTTTGGAGCTTCATGTGAAGCTTCACCCCTTAGATGGTGAGCCTTTCACATATCCTACTTGCTATAAACGGCTAGTGGGTTAACTTGTGTATCTCTGATTTAGCAAACAAGATATTTTTTATGTAGTTAGTGTTATTATCCAGTTTCCTTCCATGCCTCGATCAGCTTACTATGGTGTCTTACTCTGGATTCTTTAATATCTTTAAGGCTCCATTACGTGCCTATTATTTATTTTTTCTATATCTTCTCTATAGCTTCAAGCATTTTTGATGCAAATTGGGAAGAAGATTTGACTACCAGATGATCTACAATAGGATTTTGTTTGTTTCTTGGTGATCCATTGTTTCATAGCAAAGCAAGAAACAAACAGTTGTTGCATATTCTTCTGCTAGAATAGAGTATAGGTTGATAAATTCATATGCGAAGATTGCTCTCTGATATAGAAATTGCTTTTATAGGACCTACATTGCTTCACTGTGATAACAAGAATTTTATAAAGACTTCAAAGAATCTAGTTTTTTATGAACAAATAAAGCAAAATGAGATTGATTGTCAATTTGTTCATGAGCATTTTTTGGCAGGTACTATTTCTCAATCACATGTGACCTCTGTTGATCAACTCGTATTTTTTTACAAAGTCATAACCCACATTGCAGTTTCAGTTTCTAATGAGCAACTCATGTTGTTTGAGCCGTATGAGTTTGAAGGAGGGGGGTGTTAAGATATTAATAGATTTAGGAATAAGATTATAGGTTCAAGTCTAGCTTTACTTCTCCTAATTGGATAAAGAATTCTTATAATATATGGATATGGATCTATATTCCATCTACATATATTTGTAGTTGTATGGTATTTCATACCATCCATTAATAATAAAATCAATATTATTGATCTATTTCACTCATTTTATATAAATGGTTTATACCATATAAAGAGGGGAGATTAAAAAAACCCCATTGGAGATGGGTCTTATGATTTTATATGGTGTATCAAACTAATTAGAGCAAATCCTATGTAGGCGCACTTCTTGTTTGAGTTTGCTTGATATATATATATATATATATATATATATATATATATATATATATATATATATATATATATATATATATTTTACTCTAATTAGCTTGATACACCATATAATTTACTCTAATTAGCTTGATACACCATATAAAATCGTAAGACCCATCTCTCTCTCTCTCTATATATATATATATATATATATATATATATATATAATAGGCACACTTTTCGTTTGAGTTTGCTTATTCATATGGTGTATCAAGCTAATTAGAGCAAATCCTATGCACCTGATGACAACGCACACATGAGTTCGAAACTTCTGAATATAGCGTATATGCCTAAAACTAGAGTAAACAACCAGGGGTGGGGATGGGGTTAGGGGTTGGGAGAGGGGCTTAGTAACCTCATTCATGTATTCCTCATAAACTTGTGAAGTTATCTTGTACGAATCTTGTGTCATGGGCAGATTTATGTAAACCAATGACGACTCATGATGATCTGGATCTTTAATATGTAGAATTTAATAAATCATAGGATATAAACTGGTGGCTGAGATAACAAACGATGATTTGGCAAAGATAGTGGGTATTTGAAGCACATGTTAATTCTTTACATTATGGGAAAATAGCCATTCTATTGGTAGATATGTGCTTTTGCAGCTCGTGTTTGGCGACCAAAAAGAAGCATGGAGATTTTTCCCCTTTGAAAATGGGTTTTATCTTATAAAGTTTGGGCTACAACAGGATTTAGATCGTATATATGCAAGGAGGACCTTGAATTTTTTTTGGCCGTATGGTTGTTCTTCGACAGTGGTTACCATAGTCGAGTTTCGAGAGTGAGAGCGTATGACCTTGATCCCAATTTAGATACACTTTGCATGGTTGCACCCTCAATTATTAAGTGACTCATCCGTTATGAATTAGCAAGTCTGACTGGTAAGCCTCTCAAATATGATCTTCCAACAACCTATCACTCTTGATTATCATTTGCTCGGTAATCATAGAAGTGTATACAATAAATATACTACTAAAACGCTTAGTTTCGAACTACCTGATAGGAAATACATAGATCAGAAGGTAGAGTATGATTGGGTTCCTCCGACGTGTACTCTACGTGGATGCTTTTACCACAATAACTCTCAATGTAATAAGAAAAATAAGGATGATCTTAGTGATCTTGGATAAGAATCATCATAGGGAAAGGATTGAAAAGGGAATAATAATATGGATGGAGATCACTATATGGATGTGGATGTTAATGATATGGTGGGGGTAGAGGAGCCTAATCCTCACCAAGATAGTCTAACTCAAGGTGTGTTGAGGAAGCGTCAAGTTGCTAATAATAATATAGAATCCAATGGAGATATTATCATAGCTGGTTATTTATAATACAAATCAGCCAAGTTGGACAGGGGTTCCGAATGGGGAGGTCACAATTCTCATATGGGGTCAGTAATGAATCTCAGAAAGTAACAACCAACAACCCTAGAAAGATGTCTCATATGAAAATGTATAGAAAGTCGTAATGTTAGCGATGATACCATTAGAATAAATTAGCAAATAGAAAATTCTAATTTATAGGAGATCATTACGGATAATCCTAAATAGCAAATGCTGATCCGTAAAGAGTTTATGGCTCATATTGGCACTAAGACAAGATCGAAAGGCAAATTGGTCATGCTAACCTAACCCCAAAGGTTAAGCATGCACTCTACTAGGGGAAACCAATTTTGAACGCTACAAAAATACTGCTTATGAAGGACGTACCATTAGCGACAGCTCTAATATGTCGCCAGTAGCGACGGATAGGTGTCGGGTAAAGGATGAACCTTATATTTTTGGATATTAACTACAAAGGCGTCGCCGATTTGTCGGTGAAACGTCACTACTTAAAGTAGTTAATAGCGAGAATACCAGGAAAAAAACTATACGACGGTCATGGGACGTATCTTTGCTTATATATTTTACTTGGCAACGGATGTTGGCGTAGCCTGTCTGTCGCCCAGTTCTGTACCCTAGTTTAAAAAAGAACCCGATCAAAAATATTTCACTATCTTTGTCTTTTGACTCTCTTTCATCTCTCTCTCTCCTTATATCGCCTCCGACATGCCCCCTCTCGCATCTGTCGTGCCCGTGCTTTTTGAATGTTCCCCCTCTCGTCTTTGACATGCCTATGCTTCTCCATTCTCGTGCTCCTCCGACGAGCCCCTCTCACCTCCAACGTGCCCACTCCTCCTTATTTTCCTCCAAAGGTAATTGGTCTCTAAATCCCCTTTATCATATGATCTCTTAATCTCCTTCATCTTAAAAAAATTTCTAAAATCAATGTAGACATAAAATTTTCTAGTTTTTGGTATAAAATTGCCCTAAAATTAGTATTGGGCATAAAATTTGGGGCGTTCCATTTGGGGGGAGGACAAGAACTATTTTTGACAAGAATAATTTCTATTGTTGGCATAAAAATTGTCCTGAAAATAGTTTCTAAAATCAGTATTGTAAGGATGATATATGGGAGTATCAATATTAGGTTTATTTCTTAGTATTGTAAGGATGGAAATTATGTATGTCTATTATTGGCACATCTGGTCACAGTCAACCTGATTTTGATAATTTACCTAAACTATGAGTCGATACATGAAAATATATGACAATAAGAAGACTGCACCAATAGGAAGCTACTTCTTCACAAGATATCAATTTGGTTCATTTTCTAGTTTATTATGTATTTTTCATTTATTGATTCTAAGACTTATGTGAGTTGGATCGTACTCAGACATTAGTTGAATTCCTTTTCAACAGTCCACTCAAATAAGCATTCCTAAACCAAAATCATTTCCCTACTCAAACCCAAAAGAAATTGAACCAAAATCTCTCCAAAACCATTCTGGAAATGAGTCAACCGAACACTATCCGAGTTCTGCCCTGTAACTACCACATTCCAACATAGGAATATTTTGGTAATTTTGCATGTTGATTATTTTTTATATATATTTTTATGTTTGTTGTTGCCTAGACTTATATTAGTGTAAGTTAGTGGCTAGCCAATTATATTTTGCAAGTGTTAGTGCTAATTATTGTTAGTCATGACTTTAGAAATTATAATTAATTAAGTTTAGTTGTCATGAAAGGAATATTTCTTTTAGTTGTAGAGATTTCTTCCTTTAGTAAATTAGATTCCATTAATGACAAATAGAGAGGGACAAACTTGATAATTTGGCATGACAAAAATCTTACTATAATAGAGTTTCTAATTAGGGATTCATTCCATTGCACTCATTAGTCTCATTTTTTTCCAAAGCTTGTTCCCCAAACAAACCCAATTTTACTTAATCCACTTCCAATCTCACTCATCCTCACCATCATGAAGGCCTAGAGCATTGGAGAGCACAAAGAGATCCATAGGGAAGGAGCTTGCTAGGGGATCGTGTCTGACTCATCCCTTCCGTGTCCAAATTCGGAGTTCTCCAAAGGAGGGACACACAAGTTGGATAAATCTCTATTCGTCCCAAATTTATGGTTAGGAACACCCATTGAACCCATAGGAAGTTTCCCATAGGTGGATTTGACTTCCTAATGATAGATCTAGGTATTAGAAGCTTTCAATTTGGTAGATCTTGGTTTTTATCATGAGTAGTGTTGATTTCTATGCTCAATTTGTATTTGTTACAAATTTTTGACCACTAAGTGTTCAACACGTGTCCACAAAGGAATTTTCGTGTCCTTTTTAAGTCAAAATTGGGTGTATGTGTCCTAAATAGGATACTTGGTATTATGTTATAGTATCTCATGATACACGGTAAGATTTGGGTGTATACACATGTTCTTTTGTCCAAACTAGCCCAAATTCGTCATAGTAATTATCATTGTTTTTACCAGCCATAGCAAATTAGAAATGCCATAACTCCTAAGTCAGAACTCTGATTAATCTTCCTTTTTTTTAAAAGAACCGTATTGAAGTTAGCTTTCCAACTATATATATATATATATATATATATATATATATATATATATATATATATATATATATATATTATTAATAGGCAAAATTCGTTCTTGAACTTTCTGTAAAACTATTTGAATGTCAGGTGTCCGAAAGACGAACGTGTTTTGTTGTTTTCACGACATTAGGAGTTATGGACACGAAAATGCGATCCGTTTAATGTTTTGGAAAGCTGTTACAAAGGGCTACGATATACATTAATTCTAGAATTTATTGAATAGGTCTAATAGGTGTAGTATTGACTTCAAGTAGAAAACTAACCAAATAACATAGTCATTTGTGTATCCTACGAGCGTAGATAGTATGGATATCAAGTGAGTGTAGGTATCATAGGTTGTCAAGTATATGTATGATATAATAAATAAATTATATATATATATATATATATATATATATATATATATATATATATATATATATATATATATATTTTGTTAAGAGAAAAAACATTTTATTGAAGAGGAAAGGGAGCTCAAAGAGAGCAGTACAGACTGGTGCAGAGCCCAAAAGGAAATTAGAAATTCGAACTTTGAAATTTGAATCAACCGAAATTTTAAGATTTTGAAATTACAGAACGGTTCGAAAGAACAAAACCGAGGGGGGACGAAAGTGTGTCCCGAGAGGGGGGAGTGTGCTGAGACCGAGAAAGAGGGCTCTCAGCCCGAAGGGGGTGCGGTGCACGGCCCGGGGATAGGTGGGCACAAGAGTCGATAGGTCCTCGGTCCACCCCCCAGTGCAAGGCCCGAGGCCAGGGGGCTCCGGCTTTGGTTGACGTAGGCGGAGGGGGAGGGGGTCGGTGCTGAGGGAGACGCGGGGGAGGGGAATGATGCAGGCGGAGGTTGACGCCGGCTAGGAAGCAGACCTGGAGAGGAAACACGGAACCGGGCGCTGCAGGGAGGAGCAGTGGGCGCACTACGGGGGAGCAGGAGGCGGCCCCAGAGGTCACCAGACCCGATGGGGGGAGGGCAACGACCGCAGGGGCACCACGGCGAGGCTGTGGGGTGATCCGAACTGACGGGGACTGGGGAGGCCCAGTAGGGGCAACCGAGGGGAGGAGTAGGGGATCCAGCTCCACTGCAGAGGGGGGCGCCGGGAGGAAATCTGCCTCCAAGGCGGGGGGCGCGTTGGGAAGGGCGATGGGCGGGGAGGGCGACAGAAGGAAGAGAGAGGGGGGCCTGGAGGAAGAAAGCTGCAGAGGGGAAGAGAGGCAGCTCGCAGGGTGGGAGCGTCGGGAGACCGTCCGCAGCAGGAGAGGGGGCTGCCGTCCGAAGGAAGGAACCGCCTGAGGGAGAGGTGGCAGGGCGGAGGGGAAAGTCGGAGGGGGAGACGTCGGGGCAGGGGGGCGGGGGGTGGCACGGGGGAAGGAGCGGATTGAGCTGGAGTGGGAGCGAGGAAAGACTCCGATAGAGGACCGAGGGGGCGCCGAAAAAGGCGGCGCACGGGCCTGGGGAAGAGCCAGAAAGAGGAGGAGCCGTGGAAGGAGGAGGATCCGAGGCGGCCCTGCCAGAGGCTCTGAGGGCCGCATCAGGGGGAGGGGGACGGGAGGAGGGGCCGCGGACGGAAGGGAGGGCGTCGCAACGTCAAAGACGGCGAACGAGAAGACGGCGAGCCGGAGAGAGGCAGCTCAGCGCGTTTGGCGACGAGAGAGCTAGGCGGGACCGAGGAGGGAGGAGCCGGGACGACCGCCGACGCTGAACACGACGCCGCCTCCGACGCCCAGGACGGTGGCTGCGATGAGGGCGTGAGAGGAAGGAGTAGGGCTGCCACGTCGGACAGACGTCGCCTGGGGGGACCCCGCAGGAGAAGCGGCCATGGGAGGCCCGTCCATCCGAAGGGGAGGCCAAGGGGGAGGGGGTCTCTCGGCGGCGAGGTGGTCGCCCGAGCGCCCGCATCCAGCCGATGGCGGGAGGGGTGGGGGGGTCTCGAGGAGTGGAGGGGCTCCTTCCAGGAGGAAGCCAAACCAAGATATATATATATAATATAATAT